>BCLH01001424.1:0-19461 GCA_001602315.1 Zoysia pacifica | reverse complement strand
TAACACTAACAAGGGTTTTGCACAGATATATATCAGGAACAATGTTATATATGTTCAAAGGGTAATAGATGAATATTTATAAAATATGAATTTTATTGTCATCTATTCTCACAGTTCAAGAACCATATATTTTTAAATTTGTAAAATATGAATTAGGATCCTTGTTTCTCATATTTATTTTTTAAATTTTTTTAAAGTTTTTATTTTATCACTGTGTATGCTATGTTTAATGTACTGCGCATTAAGTTATAAGAATTGTTTGAAACTTTAGACTGCATGATAGTACCCTTTACCCATGTTGAGTGTATATTGGTACAAATAATTCGATTCAAAGCTAAGCTAAGTTTTATTTCACTATAGAAGTCAAGTGAATGTAAAGTCACTCGCGAGACTTAGGGTTAAAATTATCCCATCACCTAATAAATTTGAGACCGGATAGGGATGTTGTATAGGAGGGCTTAGGAAGGCTGGGCTTTCACGGTGGTAGCTCTGTCTGTGTCAGTTAAGGACTGATTCGAGTGTGGCCCTGTTGAGCAAGTTTGAACATACCGAATGCATACTAGAGAAATGGGACCAAAAAACTAATGTAACTCAATATCTGTAGTGGTTGGACGTACTTCTACTCCTCTTTAAGCGGCGGGTGAACGAGAGACTTAGATCTAACCATAGACACGTCCTGCGTGGTGGTCGTATGGAGGACCATATTCTCGGAAGAAGTAGGCCTCGGACCGGCCCTATGGTATTGTTGTGAAAGTTTGTCACGTGCAGCTTCTGGGAAGCGCGTACGTGTCACGTATTTCGGGTTTTTTCTAGCTAGAGTAAATTGATTATAATCGCTACCTGCACAGTAACGAGTACCGCTTGTTCACTATGTCATGTCATAGTAATAACTAAATTTAATTAATAATATAAATTGTTTGCTTAGTTTATTGGTATTTGCTTGACAACCATGTTTTCTATAGTTTATAGTGCAAATTAAATTTATATTCCTTGGACTTAACCTACCTCTAAAAGATGAAAGTAAAGATTCACTGATAGTGCTATATTTTATGCAACTGGCCATCTCTGTGAGTTAGTCTTATCATATCTTTGAAGTCGGCTGTAGTTGGGCACGTTGACGGATAAGACTTGTTGAGCATTTGAATACTAATGGTTTGACTCTCTGTGGTTTTGTGTGCAGATGCTTTCTTTCTCCCACATCTGGACCAGCTGGCAGGAGCGACTCCCGAGGGTGGCTATGTTCGTTGGGAGCCCTGCTCGTCGCGCTGCTGTTGGGTGCTGATAGAAGATGCATCGTATGGGCTCGATGTCATCTTATGCATAGCTTCCAAGAGACCTAGTTTAGATAAGGTTATCATTTTTGTGCTTTTAAAATCTATTTTATTAACTTAATTAACAGTTGTGATATATTTTATCGTACTTGAGTTGTACTGTTGGTCCTCGCTTCACCGAGTGACACCCGATAAGATCCTGTGGTCGATGGATCTTCTTTCTCGTGGAGCAGTCTGTCACAGCGTGGTATCAGAGCAATATCGAGAATAGTATGGCTTTAAAGCTATTTTTGAAAAGCTAACTTCGATAAAAGCCCCTAGTTAAGCCTAATTAAGGACTATATTAGTGTGTCTTCTCAGGTGGCAATGCTAACTCTGCATTCATGCATTTTACCTTTTTGTTGTTTAATTTTCTTGCAACGACAGCTACGCCTAGGTAAGAAGGTAAGGTACACACTCGAATGCGGTGAAATTCGAGGGCTCATCCATACGAGGTTCAGGGGTATAGAGTGTCCTATATAGCGATCAGTACGAAAAGTGAATATGTTCTTTGAAACATATGACACATTTGTCGCCCAATGGGGAGTGCGGCCATTCGCCATCTAATGGTAAGTGTGGACCTCTTGCCGTGTGATGTGAATCACGGTCATGTCTCTCAAGACGTAGCTTACTTGAAGACACCCCGTATGGCAATGATACGGGACATAAGGTTTTTCTTTTTGTATTGCCTGCTTGTGGTTGTGTGATCCATTTTCTGTAGGTATGCTAAGTTCAAAATTACTTCATGTAGAAAATGACTTAGTCTAGAGAGAGCGAGTATGCCACCAAGGTCACGTATGGTCGCTGTATTAGATCAATTCTATTTATTTTTGGTGAGGACATAGGACCGATATATTGCTCTTGCATAGCATTGCATTTGCATAAATGCTAAAACACAACTCACATAAATTTACTCTCATAAATGAAATTAAGGTCTCCATGTATAGTCTAGAAAGATCATTCTATCTGTCCCATTGACCTAAACCATCCAAGCAATAGTACCAAATAGGCCATAACCATCGTTATTCCTAATTTCAGCTCGTGCTGCCAATTTCAAAAAGTCATATATTTTGGTCTGTTTCTCGTATGAGGGCGAGTAAATAGGTGTTGGAAAGCTATGAAAGTCCTCTACAACTTTGTTATTCAACTCCACTTCTGATGCGCCTCTGTCAGTGCCAGAAATCAGTTTTTGTGACTGCTGCCAGTCCGGGGCGGAGTTGATTTTTGTGTTGTGGTGAACACTCTTTTATCTAAAGCTAGTTATTAAGTGACTTTATCACTTCAACAGTGGCTTTAGTTGAGGCGTTAACTACTTAGCATCATCTGACCCTTCGAGAGGAGTTTTGACCTCCTGTATGGCCTCTACCTCGCGAACGATCTCCACTCCTAATGCCTGACTGATCCAGTTGTACTCCTTTATCTCTAAGTTTCCTCCCATGTCCTCGATTCATGTCATAAGGAGTACATCTCGCCTTCGTGATAGGCACCTTCTCCAAAACCATGCTAACGCTTCAACACGAGATGGCGGATAAACTAATAGACCATTAATATTGTGATTAAAAACTTGGATTGATTCTTACTCTGTCGAGTACTCGTTGGAGTCAGACCCTCTGAGGTTACCTTTACTAACCTTGAATCAATTTATAGACTTCTTTCAGACCCAATGCTAGGCTTATCCTTGAATTCTTTTTAGTATCGGCTATCAAAAGTTTAAGGTGTTATACTTGTTGAGATATGCACCATCCTTGAGCAAGTAACATGAGCTAAGAAGACCGTGATTGAAAACCAATCTTCTTTGACTTCTTGATATGAGGGAAATCTTGTAATCTTGATCGCCTTTATTGAGCCAGATTGTCTTCATAACCTATGTACTTGTATCACCTTATTCTTGCTCATCTTAATGTAAAAATGAATGGCATAAATCGCTGTCGTGCACCCCGTTTTCGGAATGCACTGTGATACACGTATCAGTCCCTGGATCAGTGGCTGATACGCACAACACAACAGAATGTATATCGAAAGCATACTTCGAAAGAAAAAACTAACCTGAGACAGGACTTTTAGTGGCCACACCATGAGGATCTCTACGATCCTACACCGGTTGATCAACTAAAAGCAAAGCAGACAGCGAACACCAGGGCCCAAATCTACAAGCAGACTTGGGAAGCAGAACGAAACCGGCACAACATCTACGCGATCCTCACTGTCTAAAACCACAAATGCAGGCGGGTGAGTACATAAGGTACTCAGCAAGCTCCAACACTAAACAAAAGTATAAGTATAGATGCACATTGGTTGTAGCAAGGATGAGGCAGCAAGGTTCATGTTGGCAAAGAGCCAGTTTTATGCAAGGTTCACTACAGAAGATTTTAAAAAGGGAATGATAGCATTTATTATCTATATTTTAATAAGTTGGACCTGGAGAAGTAAAAACCGTTCCCGCCAGATCCTAAGTTTTAACTGGAATGGTCTCCACTATCCCCTCCAGACACCTTTCAAAACACGGGTAGCTACACCCACTCACGCATCAAGGCAGTATAGAAAATCTAATCGTAGGGTGCCCGAACAGTAGCATGTCAGTACCGTGACAACGGCCTATCCGGAAGGATTTTTAACTTTGCAGAGGTTGTACACTGTATCCACAGGTTATGCTACTCCTGATCATTAGAGTTGCATAACACCTATCCCACATCTACGCAGTTTTCCACAGATTCCACTCAAAGTGCAAACAGGGGCCATCCCTCGGGGTTTTTCAGGCCGTCGATGACGCGTCGGTACATTCTCAGAGCCGAGTCGTGAATATACATCACATTCACACCTTTTCTTGGTCCCCTCCAATCTCTGGGTATTACCAAACCAAGGGCTATATCTGCGGGCTTACGCTCCTGTGACGCGGGCAATTATCGTCGAAGGCTAAGCAGTGAGTTATCTCACGCCCTTCTCCTGTTCCCTTGTGTCTTCACTACCAACCCTCCAGTGGTTCGATGTGAAAAGAATACGTAGAGGGAATAAGTCCTGCCCAAAATGTACAGGTTCTGTAGTTGCACGAGAATTAACAAGTCGAGAGCTAACAAACCGGTCCTTATATGACAGGGGTGGCGGTCTCGTCCACGGCAGGTGGACCACAGCGAAGCCCACACATATATCACCATCACCTCAGGTGAGTCCCACCCCTCGACCAGTAACATCCCCTCTTCACCTAGCACCAATTGTTCTAATTCCGCCCCTTTTATTTGTACTCACACCACCAAACTCTTTCAACTCATTTTGCAAATTAATGGTATATGGTGCGACGGTGCGGAGCACCGTAAATGGGGTCTTAAGCAGATCTAGTACAAGGTAATATCCGTTCCGTAAAACTATTTAGAAACAGAATCTCTATGGCTATCAAGGACACCTCGTCAATGGTTTTCAAGAAAGGTATTTATATCTATGCAGCAAGTTACTGAAATAAATATAAATACCTAAGAACAAGTAGGATTATTACTAACACAATGTTTCAATGCAAAATATCATGCATAGCAGAATAAATAGGCACTATAGGAGCATTAGCGAATTATAGGTTCAATATGAGGTTAGAGCTTGCCTGCAAATTCTTTAATCTTCAAGCTTGAGGTTGGAGGCTTCTTTTTCGAGATCTCAATTTTCAATCTCTAGCTTTGCGCCCAATCTACGAGCTTCTCTTCATACGTAGACCTTCTGGTCCCTCTTGAGGCTTGACTCTTCTTTACACTCAGCGTTGTCTACGCGAAGGAAAAGCCTAATAAAACTACTGCGAAAGAAACACAACTCAAGAAGGAGCGATAAAATCTAAATAACTTCGAATAAGAACCAATTAAATTCTGCGAGGAAAACCTAAGGCAGGTCATGCATGATGCGGTGATTAGTTATTACGAGGAGCGGTGAGGCCCACTAGCATAGCTATTGGAGAGGCATGTGCATATGTAGTTCTGTGAACAGTACATTATTTTATGTAGACCTTAATTTAGGGCCATTCACTACTTGTTGGCCATTAGAGTTATTCTGATGGATACCTAGTGATTAAACTATATCATGAGTGCATTGTGCGTGCTTCTATGTCACGGCTCATGACCTGAGTTATCTATGTATATTGTGCACTTGCACTTATTGTTGGCCTGTGCTTATATCTATGTATCATGGTTTCGAATGTGAGCGCGACTTAAGATTGCACATGTGCCGGTGTGTACCGATTTAAAGTGAAATACATAAGTATTCTAATTAATTTATGCTTACTTTCTAAAATGCCCGTAGGTGGTCGAGTATTTAGCTATTAACTATCTAGTTACATCGTTAGTGCTAGTTGGTGGTACGTGCACTAACGTGTGCTGATGTGTTGAACGTGCTTTCTAGTGACTAGTTCCTTGACTATATTACACAATTGAATTCCTACACTAAGTAGATGGTATTAATTTTGGTGCGGTGATGGGCATACTATTATCATTAACTATCTAGTGTGTACCCACCTGAGTGTTTTACTCCAGGTAATTAATGATCAATTACCTAGTTTAATGTATATAGTTAAACTTTTAAAACTAGCAAGTGGTACATGAGTGGGTGAATGCAAGACAGAATGCTTATAGGCTGCCACCTAAGTAATCACTTACTTTCTAATATTTAGCTATTTGTATTTAACTATTAATCCTATAATTTTAACCTTAGACTAGATTACTTAATGCTAACATGGGTATGCATACTAAGGTGTGTTAAATAATGAGGTTATGCTATGCTGTGACGTGCTTTAGCTAGTATAAATCTATGCTTAGAATGCATCATAGTTAAAGACTTGCATTAACAACGATAAAACTAAAAGAAGGAACAACGATTAAACTCAGCGAAGGACTTACTATTAAAACAAACCAGCAAGATCGGATGTTGGCTGAGGTTTGTGGTTGAGCTCGAGACAACGGTTCCAACGGTGTCAAACTCATTGAAAATGGAGTTGAGGGGTGGCGGTGGTAAGACGAACAAGATATTCACGATGGAAAAATAGGAAATCTCCCCCATGGACACGCTACCCGGCATGTGTCCACAGCTGTCGAGTGTGTGTGCAGGCGTGAAACAGGGGACGAACCTCGTGGAGATGTTGCCAGCTGGTCTGTGACCGAAAACTGGCAAAGGCTGTGTGGACACTTGGCTCGGCCTGTGTCCACGGCCTCTGGACTCACGGGTGCCTAGAATCGGGGATTTCTCCGTGGACACAGAGTTTTGTGACGTGTTCGTGGACACATGAACATGTGAGCTGTGATCGTGTCCATGGACATGTGGACTGTGACCGTGTCCGTGGACACGTGAACTGTGACGTGTCCGTGGACACGTGAAAGTCAAAGTTCGGGGTTTTGTGGAAGTTCGGGGATTCGTAGACACGTGAGAGTGGATGTTCGGGGATTCGTGGATACGGAAAAGTTTGGGGTTCACGAGAAAGTTCGGGGTTCACGGGAAGTTCGGGGTTCACGGGAAAGTTCGGGATTCACGGGAAAGTTCGGGGTTCACGGAAAGTTCGAGGTTTTTTGTGGATCAGGAAAGTTCGGGGTTCACGGAAAGTTCGGAGTTTACGGGAAAGTTCGGGGTTCATGGAAAAGTTCGGGGTTCACGGAAAGTTCGGGGTTCCCGGAAAAGTTCGGGGTTCACGGGAAAGTTTGGAGTTCACGGAAAGTTCAGGGTTTTCGTGGACACGTGGACATATGAAAACTTTGACATGTCCGTGGACACGTGGACACGTGAAAACTGTGACGTGTCCGTGGACACGGAAAAACTGTGACGTGTCCGTGTCCAAGCTCGTGTACACGAGGTTCGAGGCTAGTGGTAACCCGGCTCGGGATCACGAGATTGTGACCGTGTTCAGGGACACGGGGCTATGACCGTGTCCTCGTCCTAGGACACATGCGAGCGGGTCAGGTGGCAATCGTGTGTCCAAGACTCATGCTTGTTCCGTGTCCAAACTCGGTGCGGGTGTGCTAGGGTGGTCGATACGCGAGGTTGCCAAGGACCAATTTACAATTACCAAAAAGCCAACTAAGACCTGTATGAAAACATGGAAAAGATCAAGGTGCTGAAGGTTAAAGTGCAGGGGCTAACTCATTCGATTTTAAGGGCAGTGGGGTTTTCTGTAAATGTAGGGGACCTAGGATTCTATGTAGAAGAGTTAGAGAGCTTCTTTGCAAAATAACCTTTTTACCCTCGGCTCCCTTGTCCAGAACACGATGGACCGCAGCAGGGAGCCGGTCCATGTTGTCGCCTCGCCGGCGCTAGGGCGGCTCGCCGGTCGGAGAGGTTGGGGCATCGATCGGAGGAAGGGCAGGAGGGCGCGCCGAAGCTAGCCGTGTCCTCCGTTGTGTTGGGGAGTCATCGCGAGGGGCTGACACCAGAGAGCTCGCAGGCTGGACGGCGGCTCATGACGCCGGGGCGCGGGAGAGGCGGAGGGACTCAGAGCTCCGACAGAAGTGCAAGTGGGCGACGTGGTGGTGCTCGTGACGGGCTCGGACGAGACGAGGAGGCTCTGCAGCGCGCCATCGATGAGCAGAGGGTGGCGCGCCATGGGGATGCGCGGCGGCAGGGAGCACGGCGACTGAAGGAGCTCGGGCTTCTGGCCGGGAAGCACGAGGGCAGTGCCAAAGAGCTCCTTGCGGGGTCAGATGTGCCGGAGAGGGGCTAGGGGTAGACAGCGTTGGAGAGGGGGCGTCCGGCATGGCGGCGCACGGCGGGGTTTGGCTCTGAGAGCAGGACGACCGAGTAGGGATGGGATGAGGTTGCTTCGACTCGAAGGTGTTGCGGCGCGTGGAGGAGCATGTGGCTAGGTGTGGGTCGCAGGTGCCTCGCATGGATGGGCGCGTGGCGCTGCTCGCTAGTGTGCTGGCCGGACGTGCGAGGAAGAAGACAGGGGAAAAAAGGAGAAAGTCGCTGGCAAGTGGGCCCGCCGGATTTTCTATTTTTCTGATTTTTCCGGAATTTCAGCAGCAGCCTCTGTTTTCCCCTGAAAAGGTCAACTTGCTGAGCTCTGATGAATTTAAAATTTTGCAGGATTGAAGAACTTTTTAATATGAACAACTTTCGTTTTAGGATGATCACCAAATTCGGATTATATTTTTCTCTATAAAATTCAGATGACAAGTGGCTTTATGAGAGGAGTGAACTAATTTGGATAAGGTCAAATAGGATTAAGAGGAATCGACCGGATTTGAAATTCAAGGATTTCGGTAGGTTTGGGATTCGAAAAGGTTGGATTCAAAAGAGTTGAATGGATTTGGGATTTCAAACGAATTTGGTAAGATGTAGGGATTCAAAGAGTTTGGAATTCAAGACACAAAACAAATGATAAAGAAAAGAAAACAAAAAGGGCTCAGTCGCTTGTCACACTTCAATTTTTAATATTTTAGAAATTTTCAATGTAGCTAAGTTTTAATTTAATGTGATTTTGTCATTTGAAACAGGAACAAAAAGAAAAGGTGAGAAGTGAAAAGAAAATAGTTAGGGTGAAAGTTAGAAAAAAATTTTGAATTACGTATTTTTAGACTTTTCCTAAAAATTGGGATGTCACAATCGCATTCTACTTTTGTGACTCAACTAAGCAATATTGTCACTCAGTGCATTTCCTCATAATGTGATTGCATTGCAACCATTACACATGTGCCTCATAATAGCATGATGCATCATGGCACCTGCACCATCTCAATATCATTCATGGGCACATCATGCAAATTGTACCATGACGTATCATACCATGTGCACATATCATGAGCATTCTTCATCACATCATACAACGTGCATCATTATGCACCAGAGCATATGCACCATATCATGATCGTTCATGATCACATCCTGCAATGTGCATCATTATGCACCTTAGCATGTGCACAATAATATCATGTATATGCACCATTGCATGATCATCCTTTCATGAGATCATTGCATCATTTGAATCATGTAGTGCACCATAAATAAGAAGAATTAATCATTAAACATTGAAGGTGCACAAAATAAAATTTCACCCATGAGCAAGAATGAGATGATCCCATGACACCTTGAATTCATCACTAATATTCAGGTTACCCAAGTTAGAGTGAATGCCTCCAGAGCCCTTATTGCTTTAAGGAGCAACCTATACCACTAGATACTTCCTTCATTGTACCTTGATGAGTTGTTGCCTACCTGGATTTCTTCTAACTTGATATCCTTGAAGTGAACAAACTCCCTACTTGCTTTCTATAAATTGTTCTAATGGCTTTTGTGATGAGCTTAATGAAATTCGTAAAGCTCTCCTAGATTCATCTCTAGCGCCATTCACTTGAACCAAATTCCCGTAAAATTTTTCTGCTTGTATCATACAAACATCAAGTATGCATGATTTTATTCTACCTAGTGCATGCAACCTCCTTGCAACCTGTACCAAAAACCCCCCTTTGGAACCACTTTTACCACTATATTCATCGTGTAGCATACCCTATTCACTATTTGCTGGCCATAAACCAATTTCCAATCTGATTCCTTGACGTCCCAATGCGTCTCGAAATATCAAAATGATTCTATTCACGCCCTCAGGGCACGAAGCTTCCTGACCTACAACAGATCAACCGTGTGATAGCAACCTTGCAATATCACCTTGTTGTCCAAAAACCTCAAATTTGTGTCCCAACAACAGGAAAATTCTAGCAAGTGTTGTACTTTCTAAGTATTACAATATTGTTTTTACTTGTGCCGGTTCCCAGGCGCTTCTTAAAACCAAGATTGTAGGTTGGAAAAGACATATCTTGTTAAAATTTATCCAGGAACCCAACCATGATTACATTCTGAACGGATGGCATATTTTCAGAATATGCGACCGGAATGAATAAGAATTGTGTGTGAACCTTACAACTACTCGTGCTTCTTATTCTATCTTAACCTTGACAAAACCAGCTCATAGTTCACTTTTGTTGCATCTCAAGCTCATATATTCAATATGGGGTTACCTTCTATATTCGAATGTTGCAATTCACATTTGGTGTGTGGCGTCAAATTAGCCATAACACCTTCAGCACAATCAGAATCCTTTCATACATTTCTTTTATTCCGAGGTTGAATGTGGGATAACCATTTCTATACCCATGCCACCTATCCGCTCATTTGTCGATTCAATGAATATATCAAGATATCCTTTTTGTAGCTTCCTGTACTTCTAAATGCTCTCCTAGGTTTTCCCTACTGTCATGCACTTGAACTAAACTTCCTTGAGTTCCCGTGTTGTACCCTATTACAATCACTTATCCTTGAGATCATTGCACCTAGTATATGCCGCCTATATGAGACACTTTGTCTTGATACTATTCATATGACATGTCCTACTCTTTTCATTCCTGCCCATGGGCTATTGATCATTCTTATTCCTTGAGGCCCTAACTTATGTAGAACACTCAAAACAACTAGTGGCACCCTGAAGCACGCTCATCCTTGACTTAAAGCGGATCTATTGTTGTGATAACCGCAATACCCCCCCCCCCCTTGTTACCCTCTATTTTGAATTAGTAGCCCCTTGAATTTGTAGGTCATATTATTCGTCCAGGTGCTTCTCCAATATCAACACGTTAATAATGGGGGGGGCACTCTATTCTTGAACCGGCAAATGAATCTTGGAAAAATCCAATTGTAACGTACTTTTGCATGGATGGTGTATTATCCGGAATACGCAACCCGTTTGAGTAATGTTGCAATTGAAATTTCTTAATTGTCCAACCCGTTCCACCTTATTTTCGAGCCTTTATCTATTTCGTACGAAATCATGAAGCATAGGTGTATTTCTTTCCAAACCATTGCCTTTGGACTTAGTATGATTACCCCTAGCTTAATGGAAGCATAGGGATTGCCTGAAGCTGTGAAGCTACATTGTCCTGTTTGGTACCTCACTTCGAATCCTAACATTCACTAACTTCTAATCAATACCTTGTCATTTCTCGAGTTCATCTGCCAAGATGAGGAATTTTGTTGAAACAAGGAAGGCAATTCTAGTTTTCTAAGTGTCTTTGAACCTGGCCAAGGTAACATATTCATGCTATAGTCATTGTATACCCTCCAGTAAACATGTTCCATCCTCCACTACTGCACGAATAATTTGAAGTGCATTAACAGCAAAGTGACTTCTTAAGAAGCCAAAACTTTGTATAACCAGAATCTCTTCTCACTTTCCCCTTAAATCTCGGGACGAGATTTTCTTAAGGGGGGAGGGTTGTAACACTTAGTGTTTCTCAAGGTCAAGAATAAAAATTTTCAAAAAGAACTCGAAAAGTAAAAATTTAAAGTTCAAAAGATGAAGTGAAACCAAGTCAGTAATTCAAAAAAATAATAATCCGAATTCAAGTTTAATAGTGAACATCCAAACTTTAAAATAAAAGTGTTAAAATATGAGAAATAAGGATCCTAATTGAAAATGATTAAAATATAAGAAGTTATACAAATTCATTAGGTTTGTTTCAACTTTAAGAGAGCCCAAATAAATTTTCAGTTCTTAGCAGTCACCTGTTTTGTGACAATTCCAGAATAAGATCCATTTCGAATTTCGACTTGACCCCAAATTAAAAGTTGTTCCTTTTGGCATACTCTATCATCTTGCCAAGTTTCAAACTTTTCGGAGCTCTGGAGATAATTCCTAAAAGTCCATAAAATTTGGTTAACTGATCTAACACCAGTAGGGTTCTGTCTGCTTAACAGTTAGCCGTTTTCAAAATTCCATATCTTCCCATCCTTTTATCTCCACCTGTATATGTTGGTTAGCGTGGAGATCACAGGACAAAAAAACATTTCCCCAAGTTTCAAAATGTTCAGAGCACTGGAAGTATTCCTTTTGGACCCTCTAAAATGGTAAACTGATCTGTCTTTTCATCAAATTAACGTCTCCTTATCACTTACCCATATTCGAAATTCCATGCCTTTCTTTTTCCTCGGCAACAACCCGTGCATGTGATTTATTTTAGAGATCACATGTTGAAAAAACTTTCTATAAATTTCAAACAATTAAGGGCTTGTTTGCTATTCCTTTTTCGGTTCCACAATTTCTTAGGCATTAAGCATGGCTGACCATTGTCAGATTCTTAATAGTCACTTGACTTGTGACTGTGGCCGGACTAAATCCAATTTAAATTTCGTTTTGACTCTAAATATAAATTTATTCCATTTGAGATACTCTCTCATCTTGAAAAGTTTAAAAATTTTGAGAGTGGTGAAAGTATTTCTTTCAGACCTTAGAATTGGGTTAACTGATCTGCTTTCAGCAGCTTTTCCAAGTCTCCTTATCAGTTAACTGTCTTCTAAATTTAATATCTTCTCTCTCCCTTGGAGTCAGACTGTGCATGTTGTTTAAGGGTTATAACTCATGCTGAAGGACAGTCTTGCCAGGTTTCAACCGAATCAGAGTCCTTTTGATAATGTTTTTCTGGTTCGAAAACTCCTACTTGTTAAGCTTTGAGGGGATCTCTGGCAGGCGGGGCCCGCCTGTCAGCTTCTCCTTCCTCTCTCCCACCCAGCTCGCGCCAGCACGCTATGGCCGTGGCCGGCATGCAGCCTGGCCACGACACTCCGCGTCAAGGCAGAGGGACATGCGCCCCGCACCGTGTCCCTACAACCCCGGCTCCATCCCTCACTTTGTCTCTCTCGCCTCTCTCCCTCACAATCTCTCTCCTGGTTGGACACGCCGCCGCCGCCGAGACCCACCTCCTCGCTACCCCCGGCCCTCATTCATCTGCGGGGAGCTGCACTAGAGCCCTCTCCAGCTTCCTCTAACTCGCCACCGACCCTCCTCCGAGTAGCACCAATTTTGAGTTTTGTCCAAATATCGGGTTTCACTGCACCGCCGGTCATTCTCTCTGAAATCCGGTGAGCTCCCTCCGATTCTCCTTGGATCGACACTCCTCAGATGGTGGCGCAACCCCTATGCCCAAAGGTCGAAAGATTTCTTGACCTTTCGCGCAGGATTTTGGAACCAAATATCGTCGGCCGCTGGAACCCGTCGGCCCTGCCGTCGAGGTCCATCCTCCGGCTGTCCTCGTTGACACCGAGCCCGACGCCGCTCATCTGCGTGCACTGGCACCGCTTCGGGGTCAAGTTTTGTAGCTTCTCGTCGACGATACTGGCCGCAAATCGCCACCGAAGCTTGTTCCGCGCCGCTCGCCGCTGACAACTCTCCCCGGTGAGTTGCGCCCTCGCCAACCCTTCCTGTGAATTCCCCGAGCCGTTGTGGTCGTGTTAGATTGATAAATTTGGAGCCTCATCGCCGGGAAGCGGCTCTGCAAACCACGCCGTTGGGCGCCGACGAGGCCGCCAAGGCCGTCGGCCTGGCCGACCCAGGCGGCCACCGGATCGGGTGCGGCCACGGGATCTAAGCCCCTGCGGCCGGGCCCTGTGGCAAAAGGTGTGGCAAAGCCCAGAGGCCGCCGCGTGGGCCCTCTTGGGCTGGAGTTCCATTCTCTTCCGGAAATCAATTAAAAATTGTGCAGGAATATGTTAAATATTGCAAAAATCATAAAAAATACATTATATCTCTAAAAATCACAAATAATATATCATTGGAATCATATCATCATGTAGAATATTTTAGAGCTATCAATTATGCATTTTATGAATTATAATTATTCAGGTTAATTAATTAAGGTGCAATATACATTTGAGCATAGCATCATTTTCATGCATACTAAAAATGTTAAAAATGTATGATTAGGTTATACTAAATAAAATATGTCACCCTGTAATTAATTATAATATATTTACTTATATATTATTTATAAATAATTTATTAGACCTAGGAACTATTTAATTCATTAGAAATTTATAGTATTGAAATAAATTATAAAATTGGTTCAAAAACTAGTTTATAGTCTAATTAATATTATGAGCAACTAAATTTGTAATTTACGCCTTCAAGAACCATATTAACAAGATTTAGAAATAATCTCCTTATTATGACCAAATAGAATACTATAGAAAACTCTTTCTTTTTGGTAAAACTCAGAACCTTGTCATATAAATGTAGTTAGCGCTTTAAGTTAATAAACTCATTTGTGCATGAACCATTTGCACATAAACCCTTATCATATACATTTATAAGCATATCATTACATGGGAACTTCTCGTTGCATGCGATGACAAGTTAAAACATTAAAATGCTATTAGGTGTATAACTGATCATCACCTGCATATCATTTCATACATTTAGAAAGCGACATGGAAGGCTAGCTGGTGGATCTGGTTGCTCAAGAGCCGTCCGTTGCTACTAAAGATCTTTCTCTTGTTTGTGCTAACATTGCTCTAAGCCTAGGCAAGTCTCAATGTATTAGCTTTTTTTTAAAGTTCTTATTTTATCACTGTGTATGCTATGCTTAATGTACTGCGTATTAAGTTGCAAGAATTATTTGAGAGCTTAGACTGCATGATAGTACCCTTTACCTCTGTTGAGTGTATATTAGTATAAGTAACTCAATGCAGAGCTAGACTAAGTTTTATTTCACTGTAGGAGTCGAGTGAATGTAAAGTCACTTGCAAGACTTAGGGTTAAAATTATCTCATCACTTAATAAATTTGAGACTGGACAGGAATGTTGTATAGGAAGGCTTAGGAAGGCTGGGCCTTCATGGTAGTAGCCCTGTCGGTGTCGGTTAAGGACCTATTCGAGTGTGATCCTGTTAAGCAAGTTTGAACATACTAAATGTATACTAAGGAAATGAGATACAGAAAACTGATGTAACTCAATATCTGTAATGGTTGGACGTACCCCTAGTCCTCTTTAAGTGACGGGTGGAGGAGAGACTTGATCTAACTATAGACACGTCATGCGTGGTGGTCTTATGGAGGACCATGTTCTTAAAAGAAGTAGGTCTCAGACCGGCCTTATAGTATTGATGTGAAAGGTTACCATGCGCTGCTACCGGGAAGTGCGTACGTGTCGTGTATTTTGGGTTTTTCCTATCTGGAGTAAATCGATTAATAATCGCTGCCCCTCACAATAACGAGTACCACTTGTTCACTGTGTTATGTTGTAGTAATAGCTAAACTTAATTAATAAAATAAATTGCTTGCTTAGTTTATAGGTATTTGCTTGGCAATCATGTTTGCTATAGTTTATAATGCAAATTAAATTTACATTCTTTGAACTTAACCTAACGCTAAAAGATGAAAGTAAGGATTTAATAATAGTGCTATGTTATATACAACTGACCATACATGTGAGTCAGTCTATCGTATCTTTGGAGTCGGCTGTAGTTAGCTACGTTGATGAGTAAGACTTGCTGAGCATTTGAATTTTCAGGGCTTGATTCTCTGTGATTTTATGTACAGATGCTTTCTTTCTCCCTCATCTGGACCAGCTGGTAGGAGCGACTCTCGAGGGTGCCTATGTCCGTTGGGAGCCCTGCTCGCTGCGCTGCTGTTGGGTGCTGCTAGAAGATGCATCGTATGGTCTCGATGTCGTCTTATGCATAGCTTACAGGAGACCTAGTTTAGATAAGGTTATCGCTTCTGCGTTTTTAAAATCTGTTTTATTAACTTAATCAACAGTTGTGATATATTTTATCTTGATTGAGTTGTACTGTTGGTTCTCGATTTTTTGAGTGATATCCGATAAGATCCTGTGGACGATGAATCGTCTCTCTCGTGGAGCGGTGTGTCACATAATCTGTAGGCCCAGAACGCTAGCTCAAAAATATTGACTTTTCTGATGGCATTTTCCAGTGATAATTAATACTCCATCTAAGAATAAGTGCCTTGTTTTGACTTTTAAAAATTCATAGTTTACTATTCTTTTTATTCAAAAAATTGTGAAAATATTGCTTAGTATTTTATGAATTATTTTATTATTAGAAATATGTTAATCATGACTTATTTATTTTTATATACACAATTTTTTTAATAAGACGAATGGTCAAATATGGCATCTAAAAGTAAAAAAAGATGCTTATTCTCGGGTGGAGGAAGTACAGATTTTGATTCACGCTTTTTCCATAAAAAATTTAAATTTTATCAGATTTCATGAAATTCCTAGTTTTTCAATAGTAAGGGAAATTTGGTCCCGGCCTAGTCGTGCGCTACAAGAGGTGTTACAACATAAAATTATAATGATAGTTTGTTTTTTATTATGGCTGATAATAAAAACATGTATAGTATGGTCTTACCGATGATTTTGATCAAATTTGAAAAATTATTACTCCCTCCGTCTGAAAATAAGTGACATTTTTGATTTTTTTTAATCGATATTTGACCATTTATCTTATTCAAAAAATTTTAAAAAAAACAAAAATAAAGAAGTCAAGCTTAAGTAATGAATCATTTCATAATAAAATAAATAATTTTTAAAAAAAATTAAATAAGATAAATGGTTAAAGGAAGAAGTTTAAAAACTTAAAATAATATTTATTTTTGTGATGGAGGGAGTAGTTACGGAACACCATCAGCCAAGTCAACGTGAACAAGTACAAGTTCGCTTGCCACAATGATAGGTTGGACAAAGATAATGCGCCGGACATTCGATCATAATCACAGATGGTACGTTAGCACTGGTCGATCGAGTCAACAGAAAGAACGGTGACTTTCCAGGTCTTGTGAATACCAGCCATATATCAAGCATGACCAACTAAGGTAAATATAACTTGCTTATTTTATTTCAATGTGAAAGTGAAGAGCTGCTACAAATCTCACTCACACACGTAAGTTCAGAAAGAAAAAGAAAACAGAATTTCGAAAATGTCGTGGAGCATAGCTCATCCATCACCCGTAGATGATGATGGCTCATGTTACCGGATGAGCTGAGCTATTCAGAACTCACACTTCCTTGGGTATAGCTTTGAGGGGATTCACCAGAGACAGCACCACCCCGCACCTCTCCTTCATGTCAATCCCAGTCTCCCTGACGTCGGCAGGAAGCTCCCAATCGAACCGGTGGAGCAGCGTGCCGAGGATCAGGGGTATGAGCTTCCGCGCCAGCGGCATCCCGGGGCAGATGCGCCGGCCGAGGCCGAACGGGATCATCTCGAAGTCCTGGCCCAGGTAGTTGCGGGTCTCGCCGCCGAGGAACCTCTCCGGGACGAACTTGTCCGGGTCCTCCCACGCGTCGGCACTCCGGTTGATCGCCCACGCGTTGAGGATCACGTTGGTGCCCTTCGGGATCGTGTAGCCGTTCACCTCGATGTCCTCCTCGGCCTTGCGGGGGACCAGCGGCACCACCATGCGCAGGCGGAGGATCTCTTTGACGACGGCTTGGAGGTACGGGAGCCGGGCAATGTCGGACTCTTCGATGAACGGTTTCTCGCCGAGGACGGTGGTGAGTTCCTCCCGGACCTTCGGCATTACCTGTGGGTTCTGAATCAGGTCCACCATGCCCCACTCGATCAGTGCCGCTGTTGTGCTTGCCCCGGCGCCATACAAGTCCTGAGGTTTGATCATAGATTAATCACGTTATTAGGTGGGACTAAGTGTGTAATAAGAAATTAAGAGTTTCCATGAATGGAAAGAGCCATCGATGCATGCATGCATGTGAGTCAATGTTTATTTTTTTGGAAAAGACAGAGAGAAATGGAGAACTTACACTGAGGAGAACTCTCAAGGCATCGTGGTTCAGGGGGGAGCCCTCCTTCTGCCATTCGCTACCCTTGTCGAGGACCGTGTCAAGCACGTCGTTCTTCCGCGCCTCACCGGCTTCCCGGGCGCGCCGCCGCAGGGCTACCTGCTCGTCGAAGTGGCGGTACATGATGGTCAACAGGTTCGTCATCCTTGCGCGCAGGCCCTGGAGGTCGAGGCTGGCGAGCGGCGGGAATATGTCAGAGACGTTGGGAGTCCCGAGCATCCCGGTGATGTCTTCGATGAGGTCCCTGAACACGGCCCTCTCCTTGGGTTCGAGGTCCGTGGAGTAGAGGGTTTCCAGCAACAGGCTCAGGATCGCGTCGAGCACCGCGTGCCTGAACACGATGGCGCTGCCCTGCGCCGCGTGGCCGAACACCTCCCGGTGCAGCGCCTCCACGATCTTCACCTGCAGCAGCGCCCCGGCGCCCCCGGAGATCCGCCGCGGTGCGAGCATCTCGGCGGCGGCGAACTTGCGGATGGCGCGCCACTTGGCGTCCCGGCTGGGAAGAGCGAAGATGGTGTGCGCGCTGTGGCCGTTGGCGTGCAGGACGTCGAGGCTGGGGAGGCCCGCGATGTTGTCTGTCTTGGACTTGCCGAACACCGCGCGGAGCGCGTCCGGCGAGGAGACGATGACGTGCGGCACCATGCCGAAGCGGAGGCACATGAGGGGGCCGTACCGCTGGGCGAGGCGCAGGAAGGTGCGGTGCTGCTGGCCGTCCTCACCGAGGGCGAGGAGGTCGCCGATGAGCGGCTTCGGCGGCCAAGGGCCCGGAGGAAGGCGCCGACGAGCGTCGCGCAGCAACTGGAAGACGTACAACGAGAAGAGGCCGACAGCAATCCATACTAGGCATTCAACGATAAAGGAAGCCATTGGAGACAATGATTTGGTTGGGCTGTAAGGATGTGGGTTACGAGTTGGGAAATACTAGCAGCTGGAGGCCCTATTTATAGTCGAGTTCTTGGTGATTGAAAGGAAGAAAATTCCACTCGATCTATCTAGTCACTACAACTCTCTCAGAGCAGTCCGCCTGGTGGAGAACAAAGCATCGGTCAGAGTAGAAAAGTCCAAGCTCCAAGCTTAATATTTCACCAACAAATAGGCACTTGTTTTCCATAGTTAACAGTATATATTTCATTGCATATAATCCATTAGCCAGCTTAGATATTTGTAGCATTTTATTTTCATCAATGAGGAAGTGAGTGGCCCACAGTATGAAACATGCATGGAAGACAAAGCAGATAACCTGTCTTAAGTGCATCAATAGTACATAAACCTATATATTTCACCACTACAACTGCTAGCTACAATTAATTTTTTTGTACATACTTGTGCCAGATCCTCCTTTCTTGAACGCTGGTGATAGTATCAAGTACGATAAATTTACTCTGCTATATTCGATAGAAACAAGAATGGAGCATCTATGCGTATGTGCTGAAACAAAGTTATAAAAGCTTCGGATACGTGCATGTTAGATTCTGAAACAAAGTTATAACAGTGTTAGTGAAAAAATCTTATAAGTTTTGTTCATGGTTTCAAAGAAGTGTTAACATAGGAGGAAGG
>BCLH01001423.1:69149-84642 GCA_001602315.1 Zoysia pacifica | reverse complement strand
GGAATTAAGCTGGAATTAATGGATTGAAATATGGCAGCACATAATTACGGCTGCGGCTTCCCTCCTGTTTTTGTTTTTTTTTTTTTGTCTCGATCCGTGTCTCCGTCTGCGTGGAAGCAATCTGTCCCTTCGTTCAAGTCAACAGCCAACAGACACACACTAATTTTCCTTCAACCGCTTAACTCTGAGATAAAATGGCAACATATCTAATCTGATCAAAGCACTGCCATTTATACGTGTCACATACAAAATATATTGCCGATTAATAGAGAAAAAAATATGTCAAATACAAAAAAATTGTTGCCAAGGCGAAGCATGACTGGTTTGACAAAACCCGTAAAAATTGCGAAAATCATTCAAAAATTGCTTCAAATCGAAAAATCAAAATTTGATCGAAAATCAATCGGTTTTTCTAATTTATCGAGCGATTTCATTGGTTATCGACCAGTATCTTCGGTTTTACCGGTTTTCAAGTTTCAAAATTTGAAACTCACTTATTTCGCTGGTTTACCTCTCGATTTTACCGATTTATCAACCGGTTTTCAAAATTCCTAATTTTTCAAAATGCATATATTTTTTGAATTTTTAAAACAATTGATGGATTTTTAAAACGATTTTGTTAACCCGGGTGACTATAGCTGGTAGAAGGAAAAAAGAAAGTGGGCCATCGTCTCGAACAGATGGACGAGATTTTTGCAAGTGCACGGAGACACCGATGGAGACTCAGGGTGGGAACAGGGAAGCTGAAGCCCATAACTACATACCAGGAACGGATTTTGTTTTATTAATTCATTGATGCTTGCCATGCAAAATTCGCGTACAAATAGACTTGCAACGCACATAATTATGCAGTTTCTCATATCTGTCAGCAACATCCATACCGCAGAATGGCCTCCTGCAGCAGTGCCGGCGTCGTCTTCCTCTTTGCGCTCCTATACTCGGCCACTCAAACCAACGTCGAAGCCACTCCCATTAATCCTCTGCTTCCGACCTGCAAGTCCGTGGGCGGCGGCAGCAGGTTCGTAGGAATCGACTTCTGCATGAGGGCCCTCGGCTCCGATAATCGGAGCCGCAACGCCAAGAATGATCAGGACTTGGCCGTCATCGCCGTCACCTGTTGACGGCAAACGCCACCAGCACGGCGGCAAAGATCGACGACCTACTGCAGAAATGCGGCGGCGGCGATGGCGCCACGAGGATGAACAAGTGCCTTGAGTCGTGCCAAGCGTTGTACAGAGGCATCGCTGGGAGGCATCCCGGTTGCGCAGCCGCCGTCAAGAGCGGGAGATACGTCGAGGCCATTGCAAGCTTGGAGCAGTCTGCATCTGCGACCAAGTAGTGCCAGGATGGGTTCGGCAAGAGCAGCGTGGCGTCGCCGTTATCTGTGGAGAACGACAACGCGTTTGAGCTGGCCAAGCTTGGTGTCGCCCTGCTCCGTCCTTGAGCTTAGCTTGGACTTTTTTTCCTTGATTTTCTCTCTTTTTCTTCCAATAAAATGACGGCTAAGACATGCCAAGGATGTGCTGTATCTTGTCAAAATAAGCAGCGTTTTTTAAATAAGATAAACATAACAAAGCAGCTTTTTAGCAAGTTCTTTTCTTATTAGGAGTATGGTGCATCATTAACACTTAAAAAACGTACTCCCTCTAGTTTTATAATTCTTGTCGTTTTAGACAATAATACGATTTTCAAAATACAACTTTAACTTTTATTTTTGTAAAAGTTTATTTAAAAGTGACACTTGTATATTTTTATGAAAGTATTTTAAAGGCAAATCCAATCATATAATTTTCACATTTTCAAACATAACAATTTTAAATTAATTTGCATTTTATATTTCCAGTGTTTAACCTACGACCACAGGTAGCACTTGCGTAAAATCTCCACCAAAGACCATCACTTCCCCCCAAAAGGCTGACAATAGCCCATAATATCATGTAATCTTCGATCAAATTTTTCTGTAGTCTACCTTTGGTCACAAATCAGGCCATTGATCTTGGCTCTTGCATATTGGGGGTAACTCAGAAAGGAAAGAACCAAACCGCCCGCAGTGCAGAAGGAATGGCCGGAAGTTTGGTCATAGTTGCAGTCTTTTATTTTCTCTGATTTTATCTCTCTTTTCATGTAGGGGTTTGCCAATCCAGCTTTCCTTTTTTTAAAAAAAAAATTGTTTACGATACTAGAGTTGACTTTTTTTCTGAATATAACAGTAAACTCTAGCCAGCAAAAGCTGACATATGAAACAAACACAAACACTGAGGCAGTAAGCAACCATAAATAACCCTTGAAGCGATTTTTATTTAATTAGTATCTCAGAAAGTTTTATGCTATACATAAAAAGTGAGCTCTAGCCACGCTGAAATGTAACATGTGATGTATCTCTGTCACCAGTCATGTATGGGTGTTACTGCTACTTTACATCTCGGCGACAAGTTCGGCCTGAGCCAGCGCGAGGTCGAAGGACGAAAGGGAGTGAGGAGCCAGCGTGACTTGCATCTCTGCTGCAGCGTTGCGCAGCCCGCTCTTCACCGGCACAACCTGCGCCGTCATTTACAGGCAAGACTAGATTCAGAACAACAAGTTCTAGACTTTGCCAGCCCTCTTTCAAAGATCAGAAGACATTGCGACTCATTTAAGCTACATTACCTTGTTCGGATTACTGAAGGAGTTTTCATCCATCACATTGCTCGATGTCATAACAGTGCTAGTCGAACCCAAGGCGTTGATACTGGCCTGAAGTCCACTTGTGGAGACTGTGAGGATTACAGGATCAGACCCAAAGTTTACCACCTGCACAAGATCTTTTCGAGGTCAGTACAAGGCTATAATCCTTCATATGCATGTAACATCGTAGCTTGCATGCGGGAAATTCTACTTGCCTTTACTCTGAGGAAGCTATTCTCCGAATCCTGTCAAGTAATTGCAGATGCTGCCAACGAACCAGAGTAGCTGGAATTGATTGTGATTGGACTCGTGGAAAAATGTCTGCATCCAGTAACTAGGAGTTCCATAATGTTGCCAGGAGTTGAAGACGATAGCGTCTGGGTTCCACCTGATTGTTTTATTCACACACAGTTACTGCAATGTTAAATCAGCAAGAACATGAGAAAGAAAGAAAGAAAGCATACGTTTGATCATTGTCGTTTACAAAGAGTGGAGCATAACTGGCCATCTGAACAACGTCACTGCAAAGAACCAACAAAATGTTATCTCGCTGACAGTATTAAGTCCAACCAAGTCATGGTGGCTCGATGACAAACATAAAATCTAAATTTTATCCAGGAAAACTCATGTGTGATCACAAAGCAACCCACAACTAACAATTTCATTAAGGTTACCTGTTCTTTTCCAATCCTGCAAGGAAAGCAGCTTCTGCCAATGAACCAAGAAGACTTCCTCTGCCTGCATCGCTTCTCCAAACAGCATACTCACTAACAAAAGCCTGCATTTGAACCATTTTCAGAAAGATATTTACTGTGCAAACATTACGCAACGATGCTGGAGCCGAAAAGCTCACTCAGAGCTGTTTTTCTTCAGTGACAACATGTAAACTTTGCTGTACATATCCATCTTGGATCCTGTATTTTCTTCTTCTTAATGTAATGATGCACAGCTCTCTCGCACATTCAAGGAAAAAAAACTGTTTTTTAGCTTTTGATGTGCATAAAAGCTAAAAAATATATTACAAAAAGCTAAAGACAGCAAACAACCAGCTTTTCATCTAGCCAACAGACAACTTTTCCAAAAGCTAAAAAGCTCCAGCCCAAACAAATAAGCCCTAAACGAAATGTCAGGAGGTCCTGAATTAAATTAAACAACATGTCATGGAAGCCAGTTTCACAAGAATTTTCCTTGAGAATATTGAGGCTTACCTTGGGTCCATTACGAGATGTTCTGTCAAATGCATTCCTCATGGAAAACAAAGTTTTGGAATCGGTATAGATCTAGAAAAATAAAAGGAACTTAGAATTTATGAAAAGGAAAGTTGACTTTAATGACGAAATAAAAAAAATGAAACAGAGATTAGGGAGCAGGAATTACATGGAAGTCATATAAATCAGCAGGATGATCAAGTGGTTGAGATGAACCATCACAATTTGAAATCATTTGAATGTCTGGGTAGGCCTGTCTTATAGCATTGTAGAACTTGAGGTAATTACCTGTTCAACATATTTACAGGATATCATGTAACTAAAGTGCAGGTTTCATCTGTGGTACACTACAGTTTAAGTTAAATTCGTAAATTTCCATTGGGGACTATGATTAGTTTTAGTTTCTTTGCTAGAACGTGCTTCAGGTAGAAACTGCCATTGTGCACTAGACTTTTTTTTTGGCATATACTATACAAAGGATGAAACAAAATTTTAGTTGATCAATTTACCGCGATAAAATGTTTTCCCACAATCTTCATTTCCAATTGCGACATATTTAACTGGGAATGGTTCAGGGTGCCCCATTGCAGCCCTAACCGAGCCCCATTTTGATTCTGCACTGCCCCTTGCAAATTCTAGACTGTCCAATACATCCTGTAAAAAAGACAAATAGTTTCACAATGGTGAGCCAAGGATTATGAATATTAAAATTAGCAAAATAATTATAGATACATGTTATCATATAAAGTTATTAAGTGGAAGAAGCTAGTGAATGGTAAATATAAATGTAAAACTCAAGCTAGGCTTCATCTCTGCAGTGAGAACTACGTCAGCAAGAAAGTAAAGAATTGTGCACGTACTGTTAATGAAGCAAAGACTGATCAAATGTAACTTCTTATTGTGGTTTTAGCAATAAAGATGCAAATATTTAGATATGATCTTGCATAGGGAAAAATCACTAGTATAAGATCTAATATTCTGAAAGCTAGTATATCATTATATCTTGAAATTTTATTTTCTTTGAGAATTTAGTAGGAGCTCAAAGCATACCTTTACAAAAGGAGCAATGACAGCAGTATCAACTTCATCATGGTGGCTAACTCCTGGGTATTAAGAAAGAAATTTCTATCAGTTCAGAAGGCTGATAGTGATAGTGTTTTAAGAAGTCGAAAAATAATTACCATTATTGAATACCCAGATTGGGGCAGCACCAAGATCCTCAGCAAGCTTTTATGCAGATTTCAAAAGTAAAAATTAAGAGGCGATCATAGCAAAGGAAAGTCTGATAATGTGTAAAATGGTACCTGAAGAAATTCATAATATCCAAGGCCATCGTCAGTCCAGTAATGCCAAACATCCCCAAAGTGTCCAGGCCTCTCTTCCCATGGACCAATAGATTCCCTCCATCTGAATGCATTTCTTAACCAATCACCTTCTACAAAGCAACCCCCTAAAGTTGTTCCATGCAATGTAATTAAGACTCTGAAAAATATCTGAAGATGGAAATCTAATTTTTCAGTTGGAAAATAAAGAGGATACCAGGAAATCTCAAGAAGCTTGGTTTTAAATCCAAAAGCATGGATATAAGTTCTGGACGAAAACCATGTCCCTGTTTATGCAGAGACGAACTGATTATCAGATTCTCGGATAAACTACAGGATGACAATGACTAGTATACTAGAGCGAGTATGAATTTGTTTCAAGTTTCTGGAAAGGTAATATTAATTCCATTATATGGCTTATGCTAAAACAGGAATCAACAGATAAGTCCAATCAATATGGTAACACAAGAAACAAGTACTTAATAATTTATTCATCGAAGAAACTAATACAGTGAACTGGGTACAAGTGGCCAAACCATAGTATGGCTTCTAGCATATGCCATAACCCAATTATTTGAGCCACACCTATGTCACAAGGTGCGTAGCCCAAAATTTAAGGAAACGAGACTTAATATATATTACAGAAAAGGAAATCCTAGACTCACCGAGTGTTTTTCATTACAGAGTAGAACTTTGCTGATAGGTAGAATTAGTAGACTGATGATTCATATTTATGTGATTCACTATTCATCTGTGGATATTACTCATTGCTAAAGTTTCATACAGATTTTTTTCTCAGCCTCACATCTGTATTTCAATATCAAGATCTGGAACAGCAATAAAATACCTTGTATGTGTCTGCAGGCATTAGCGATACTTGATCAAACCATACAACTCCTTTCTTGCTAGTTGTTATTTGAAGTCTTGAGGTTCTATTTGTTACTTTAGCAACCAAATTCTGCTCCAGTTTTGTCCAATTTGACGTACCATCAACTCTGCGGCAATGCAATCCTCTCAATGAATGTTAACAATCAAAAATCATCCTAAGGTCCCAGAATCGATAACTAAGATACTAACGTTATCATGGCTGAAGCCAGATTTTGCTGTCCATCTGAGCTTGTTAGCGATATTGTGAAGTCCGTTGTTTCTGGTGCCTTTACATACATAACAAGATTGTAGGTCTTTCCATTTTCAATATTCTGTAAGTTGGAAGGCAACGTTATAGAGAATAAAATGTGGAAAAGGTACAAAAACAGAACACATATTGAGTATCTTCTTGACATCACAGCATGAAAGGTAACAGTACCAGGAAGATTCAAATAAACTACAAGCAGCTATATGATGTCACTAGCTACTTATCCAAATGAGAAAACATCGCTAACTAAATAATTTCAGTATATCTATTTCTCACGATAATATGAACAAGCAATATATGATGACGTCTTACCATGCCCCAGAACCCTGGGTTATAAATTCCAACACCACCAGCTGGACAATCATCGCAGAGGACCTCCATCCTTAGAGCAACAATATTTCGGGTGAAACAGGATGTCCGATCGGTTGCCACAAATATGGAGGAGTCATTTCCAATGATGGACCATGGGTCAATGTTTGATGGAGTATGGGGTCCGCCGGCTTCAAAACCTAAAGCATAAATACATAATTTGTTTACCCCTTTGAAAAATACCAACATTTGAGAGCTGCTTCCAGTGAAAAAGCCTACGCTTATGCTTAAAATGATTTTTGTATATTTATTGTTCTATAGGACTAATGGCCATGCTGGAGTACACATGGTCTGCTCAAAGATGTTCTGGGACAATAGAATTGAGTCAACCGAGAACACTTTGAGCTGTCAGTTTTTACTATCTTTGACCCAAAAATACATGCATGTAGCCACTTTTCAAACAAAAACAACAAAATCAAGAGTAACTGGAGTACCTCTGTTATTGACAAGCTCGGCCCATATTCCACCGGCTCCTGCATGGTTGATCTCCTACGGTATTAACAGAGCCAGTAAATATTAGAACGTAAAGGAGCATGGAGAGTAAGTGGATTATTCTAGACATAAACTGACCAAGCAATTACAGTCACACCTCAAAAAATATCCCAAACAGTGTTTCAGGGATCTGCCGAGCAAGCTGTGGTGAAGCATCAACCTTGAGGGTTGCGGTCTGATTGGCCTCTATTTCCGATGCTAGACATTTGCAGCCCACGAAGGATAGAAGCAAGATGCAGAAGAGAGAGGATGCTTCCTTGGAACCCATGTTTAACTTGTAAAACGTATCTATTGGGTAAAAAGAGGGTATTAGAGTTAGAGGTCAACTAAGTTAGGTGGAAATTGATAGGTACGTGCTCGTATAAGCTGACATTTGGGATTAAAACACAGGACCCCAGCACACTGTCCATCAGCGAAACAATTTACAAGCATGAGCTGCAGTATACACTGACTAGTTGGACCAAAAGCTTAAGCTAATGGAGAAATATGGGTAATTCATTTATACTCTAACAGTTTTGAAAGCATAGAACTAAACATGCAATTGGAAAAAAAAAAGAAAACAGGATGCGAGTTCAAAATGGTCTTGTCTCTTTAAATAGGTAGGACGAGCCTAACGAATTCCCCTCTATTAGGCATTACATCAAACAGCTCCTCAGCGCATCCAATTGCCCAAATTCAACCCAAAAGGCCGCATCCTAATTTTCCGAAAAGGCGAAGGACGCATCCTAGAGCAATGCAGTCTGAAAGATGGAGGCTTTGAAGATTTTCTCACCATCCAACACCTCGGGAAGAAGAGGCGAGGCGAGGTCCGTACTGATCGAAGCACGAGAGCAAGGCGTGCGCTTAAGTAGAGAGGAACGCCAAGCAGTGGCTTTGAAGGGAAGCGTGCCTACGGCCTACGGGACTGGAGCCACGCAAGGGGCGTGGGGACGGCCAGGGGCGGCGCACGGGCCGTTGCTTGCCGAAATGGAACGCGTCGGCGGTTAGTTTGCGCGCGCACGGACACGTCAGACCCAGCTTGCGTGATTAGTCATAGATGTTGTCATGTCGTTTGATAATTTTTTGCTGTCTACTATTTTTTAAGTTTGGATAAAGTTTAAGTTTTTAATTTTTACTAATAATATGTAAAAAAGTTACATAATTTTTAATGTAAAAATATTTTTTTATAAAAGCTTATTTTATAATAAATTAAAAAATATAATTTTTATATAATAAAATATTATTAGTTATATATTATTAATGATCAAAGTAATAAAAGTTTGATTTGACTAAACTTAAACGGTTATATTGCGGAAAGGAGGGAGCAGTACTATTCATCTTTGCAGCGTGCTTACTCGTCTGTCAACGCTCAACAGGCTAAAGGATCAAAAGAAAAGACGGTGAGTCACACGATCTTGGGGATAGCAACCTAAGTTAGCTGGCGTGCAAACAACAGTGGTCATATCCTATTAACGCTCAATTGTGGTCAGATAAACTTTTGCTCACCTTATATATGACCGTACATTAGTACGTGCTTCCTCAATATTGTCGTGGCCAGTTTAAATTTGAATCAGCTAGCGACAATAATTTTCGAACGAAAGAGTTTATGTGTTACGCGTGACTTATGACTTACGTCTTATCTCATCAGATCCACTTTGTGTTATGTATTTTAGCTCTAAATTGACGCAAGGCAAACTACCGTGTCAATTATCATGAGTGGATTTCCTCGTGCAGTGCGCATGGCATCACTATCGTCAATAAGTGATGGAGGCCAAGATGGTGATTCTTTTTCTTCCATTTACGCAGGACCTTCCACTTTCTCATGGTTGTGAGGGCATGTATGCTCCGTCGCCTGCAAATGATGCAAATAGATTGGGAAACTGATATGGAGAGAGAGAGAGAGAGAGAGAGAGAGAGAGGAAAATGTATGGCCCAACCCAAAAAAAATCCAGGTGGCCTCTTCGAACTAAACAAGTTCGGCCCAAGGCCTTCATTCCTCTACCCCAGCCCTCCTCCTCCTCTCCCTCCTTTCTTGCGGCGGCGGCGGCCGAGTCGACAGCAGAGCAAGGCAGGCCGCTGACGACTCGACAGCAGAGCTTCAAGACATGGATGCCTCGGCCCTGAGCGACCCGCGCCTCAAGGCGCTCATAGAGGTACCTATACCTATTCCCTACTCATGCTATATTGCTATGAAAGTCAAGGGAATTTGGGCCTAGTTCTTGTGGTACGTTACATATAACGTTCCAAGCGTTGGTTTCCATGTGGAATTCCACTTTATTTTCCTGTGACTTGGGACGATCTTCGTTTTCAACTAGCACTCGTGGGCGTGTAAACAAAATAGTCTGGACTGGTGTCTTGATGGAGAGTTTCAGTTCATGAGCTTGTAGTTCATACTGACAACACTTGGAATTGGATCCCCAAACGTGTCCGGAGGGAGTACCACGGTGTTCTAACTGAAGCCTTTTTTGTTGTTGAAATTTTTTGAACGCATTTGGTGGTAACTTAGGTATCAGCTTGAAAATGCATCAAAGTATGCATTTATTTTAAAATTAGTCAGCCCAACCTGAAGGTGACATGGTCAAAATTGAAGAGAAATGATTGCGAGTTATATCATGTACTTCTATGCTTTATTATAGATTTTTGTGTGGAATGTTTAGTAAGTTGCTTGCTTGCTTGCTGTGTTTGTCCTCAAATAGTCAGAAGTTGTTATTAGTCATCTTGATGCTCAGAAATTAAGCAGTCCATCTTTACTTGTTTATCTTTTATAGCTTTGGCACTTGATGTTCATGCCCTCCATGTTATTTCTGTGTATCTGAACTAGAGTGGTCATGGTGCGAAAATCCAATAACATCTTCTTGTTCGAGTGCAGGAGGAGAGAGCGAAGGCCATGGCAAACGAGTTCGTGGCGAAGGTGACCGATGCTTGCTGGGACAAGTGCGTCACCGGGAGCATCGGAAGCAGCTTCAGCAGGAGCGAAGCCTCGTGCCTGTCCAACTGCGCCAAGCGCTACGCCGAACTGAAGATGCTGACCATGCAAAAACTGACCAGCAGTCGCTAGAATCCTACGCACACAGAGGCCTTCCTCTGCATCTAAAAATTGTAGCTCTCCGGAGTTGATTGGAACCAAAATTCTATTCTGGAACCAAAATGCTGACCATGTATGGCTGATTTGCATCCGTCTATATACGATGGTGTGGCAGCATGTTACATCATGTTCTCTATTAATAACAGTAGAGCACTCACGCTCTGCTTCTGTTGGTGCTTTGGGACCAAGATTTTCTTTTCTGAAAAAATGAGATACTGATGCCAGAATTGTATTTATCGCTATGCGCATTGCTGCTTTCAGTTGGCAAAAGAAGATGTCTGAGCCCAGGTTCGAACTGGGGACCTTTAGTGTGTGAGACTAACGTGATAACCAACTACACCACCCAGACGGCTTTACTGAAGGTAAATTTAAAAACATTATTAGTATAAATTAAAGCTGCAGATAAAGTAATTGGCCAAGCCATTACGCTACCTTTTGCGCTTACATATAATCAAGTGCACAGGGGCCCTAAACCGACAGCTTTCAAATCCTTTGCAATCCGGTCGCGTCGTGTACCACATGCAACGCCTGCGTATCGTGTACCACAAGGATTGTTGGTTACCCGTGACTGTTCACACAATTTTGTGTTGCACAAGTTTTGAATACAAGACCTATTCAGCGGTCACGAGCTGGTAGAACACAAATATATAGGGGTAGGTGTAAGCGTATATGAGTGGTACTGTACTTCGCAAAGTATAAAAACTGTTGATGAAATATAAACACGATCACCATCACCATGTGTGAATCGGATCGAGAGATACCCTTCCTCCAAATCAACTTTCGAGCCAATCGAACGTGACTATGTACCATGTATTTTTTTATAGTACCCTTAATTATATTTTAACAGCTACCTACTCCTGTATCAAACAATATTTTGTTGTGGAGATAATGAGAATGAGTTCCATGATACTCCCTCTGTTTCAAAATATAAGTATTTTTAAGTTTAATCAAAATCAAATTTTTATTATTTTGATTATTAATAATATATAATTAATAATGTTTTATCATATATAAAATATATTTTTTAAATTTATTATAAAATAAGCTAAGCTTTCATAAAAAAAATATATTTTTACATTAAAATTATGTAATTTGCTAGATATTATTAAATAAAAATTAAAATAGTTTGATTTTATTTAAATTTAAAAATATTTATATTTTAGAACAGACGCAGTAGTATACAAAGGCAACATTATCGAGACCTAGAGCATCATTGTTAAGCATGGTCAAAACACAGCAACTCCCGCGTGCGTCCCTTTCGTGACTTTCGTCCCACTTGATCGTTGCTCCATTTCGGACGCGGCTAGCCACGTCCATATATGCATAAATGCCGCGGTCTCGGCTCACTCAGCTCACAACCACCTATTCCTCCTCGCCATGGCCGACCGTGTCCACCCCTCGTCACCACCGCCAACACGACCCGACCAACAAGCCGACGCCACAGCCACGGAGACGACGCCGCTTCATCAGCACCCGCCCTTCAACCGCCCTCCGTCGCCGCCTCCGGGCACGTACATCGTCCAGGTCCCCAAGGACCAGGTCCTCCGCGTGCCTCCCCCGGACCGCGAGCGGCAGTACAAGCACCTCGCGGCCCGGCCAGCCCGACGCCGCCGCCTCCGCCTCCGCCGCGCGTGCTGCATCTCCTGCTTCGCGCTGCTCCTCCTCGTCCTCCTCGCCGCGGCCTTCGTCGGCGCGGTGTACCTCGTCTACCGCCCGCGCGCACCGTCCTTCTCCGTCGCCGCGCTCTCCATCCGCGGCCTCGCTCTCAACGACACCGACCCCGCCGCGCGCTCCTCCTCCTCCTTCTCCCCGCGGATCACCGCGTCCGTGCGTGCGGACAACGGGGCCAACACCAAGGTCGGCGTGGACTACCGCGGCGGCGGGGAGGTCGCGGTGGCGTACTCCGGCGTGCGTCTCGCGACCGGGCCGTGGCCCGCGTTCTACCAGGCGCCGCGGAACGTGACGGTGTTCGCGGCCTCGCTGGTCGGGAACGGCGTGGTTATCACGGAGGAGGAGAGGCGGCGGGTTGTTGCGGAGGAGGCGCGGGGCGCCGTGCCGCTGACGGTGCAGGCGAGGGTGCCCGTGCGGGTGAGGCTCGGGAAGGTGCTCCGGACGTGGACGGTGCATGTCAAGGCGACGTGCGAGGTCGCCGTGGATAGGTTGGATGAGACCGCGGCGGCGACGGACAGAGGGTGTAGGGTTAAGGTCAAGCCGCTCTGGTGGTGGTGGTGAACAGACAGATGATCGATCGATCGCCGGTGCCACTGTTCGTCGTGCATAACGCCGCCTTGGCGGCTAGTACGTTGTCGGTACATTGAACACAACGATTACTTTGTTACAATCAGTGATGTAAATTGATTACTCCTAATAAACTTGTAGAGTTTTTTTGGTGTGTAAACTGATTAGTGTAGCCGAGTCGGTCAACTCGGGTGCCTGTCTTATCTTTCGTATATATGTCACCAACTCATTACCGGGTCATGTAATCTTTCTTTCGGTTTTTCTTATGTTCTATGAATATTTATCGACCTTTTACAATTGTAGTACCTATTTGTCTCGAACGAAACATTTTGCGAGTACCGACGACTAAAATACTCAGTACTCTACGTGCAACATAGTATTTCCTCCAGATGGCGTACACGTAGTATTAATTTCGATGAACTAACAACGTTAACTTTCGATCGTTTATTCAAATGTTTGAATTTCTACAGGCGTGCATTCTCACGGGAAGCAAAGTGGTGTCAAGCAGCTGTCGTTTGTCCATGTCGGCACCATCGATCTCATAGAAATTCAGTATCGGCAGCTTGTCCTGTTGCTGCTTAGTTTCTAGGGCGCCAGAATATTCAAAACTGCACTACTTCTATGCAGGAGTACGACTCTGCACAGGTCGCGGGAGCGATGAACACTTCAAACATAGTACTTACTCCGTTTAGACACCTCAAGTTTTTTTAAATTATAAATAATTCTCATTTTTTAAAATATTTTTTTTCTTTTCAATACATTTACATTTTATTTCTCTCTATAAAACAATTTATAAAACGGAACGGAGGCAGTAGCTGTTTTCCGTACCTATCACCCTCACATCATCAAATCAGCATCAAATGAGATTTGGTCTATGCTAAAATCTTTTAGAACCGGCGTGTGCAGCTGCATGTCAATTGGGATTGTTTAACTCCTGTTACAATAGAACCATGCAATGGTAGTCTGGATGATTGTCATCAAGAAAAGCGCGTCAAGCAAGTAACAGGCTCCAGAGATTTTAAAAAAAAGGCAGCTGTTCTCCATTCTGAACCCTAGCTAGCCTGGTCTCAACCCAAAACAGGTGTTCGGACTTGGACCTTGCTGGCAAGTACCTTGATACTGAAGCTTCACATCAACGTGTGATCGAGCAACGAACGATTCTACAGAAAAGCTGCGTTTTTCTCCCAGCCCCAGGTACCCATCCAAATATCACCGCAAGTCACCTACTGATAATTCAGTCTAATTAAACTCGACTTTTACAGCAGCGGAAACTTCGCATGCAATGCAAATGATATGTCTTGCTTTCATTTTCGATCTCAACCCTGCTCCTGATCAATCCTGATCGATAGAATTGTTATACGTAATGTACCGTAAACAGGAGCGGATCCATATAGCCAGCAGTGGGTGCAGTTGCAGCCATAAAAATTTGAAAAACCAGTGATTTGAATCAAATTTCCACCATATTTACACCCTTAAAATAAAATCCTATGCACCTTTAAGTCAATTGCACCCCCCCATCAATTTTCTCTAGCTCCGTCACTGACCGTAAAAGCGGATAGAACTCCATTTGAAGCGCAGAGATCGATAGAAGCGCCATTTTTCTTCAGGCTCCTGATGGGCCCCTTAGGCTTTACTATCAAGGAATCTACAGCTGTGTTTTCCTTTTTAAAAGATTGGCAGCATCGTTCAGAATCGTAGAGATTTTCTGAATCAGGAATCGTTATGCGTAAGTAACTGGGTCGTGATCAGCTGCGTTATTCAGCGTGAATAGTTGAAACTTTCCTCGTCCTACATCTTTCATTCATTTTCAGCGTACTTCCGGTGCAACAAGTCATGGACATCTGAAACTTAATTTTAGTGTAACGAAAAGAAACTCAGCATGCCCGATATCAACAGGTTGATGGTGCTTCGTCTTTCTCCAATCTCCAGGTTCGTTTACATCATCGTTGTCATCGACTTCACGCTCCTGCCGGGGCCATTCACTAGTCACTACCACAGCCAGGACAGGCTCTCGATAGAAGCCTGCATATTATGCTCCGTGGCTCAATAAGCCCACATATCATGCTCGCACGACCCAAGAACTCAAGATGTAGCAAGCTTGCTCCTTGGCCCAATAAAAATTGATTAGTTATTTGTTGACTAACTTTTTCTTTTTTCTTTTTATCAAGTGTGTTGAAAAGTTTGTATTAAAAATCAGTCTGTGTGCTTTGGTTTAAGCAGAGGACGAAAACGAGTTATGTTTCCTTTATCTAAAAAGAACAGGTACCAATTGTCCAACGTAATTCCAAAAAACATAAACAGCTCTGCATCTCAAGCTCTAAATATATTTAAAACAATTTCATTTTCAGAGTAACATAAGAATGCGATTATAAATATTTTCAACTTACCATCAAAACTTTTCCTTCTACCGTAGTTTTACTACTTGGACAAGCATTTTAAGGGCTCATTTGAAACGCAGGAAATTTTATAGGAATCAATTCAATTTCACAAGAAAAATAAAAAAAATAGAAAAAATTTCCGTGTTTCAAAGGAGAAATCTCACTGAAATTTTTTTTATAAGAATCAGTTTAATTTCCCAAAAAAAATGTAAAAAATGAGAAAAAATCCTGTGTTCCAAAAATGGCCTATCTGTGGAAGCACAATTAATTTACTGAACAAAAAGGAACAAATATAGCTCAAATGGTAGAGCGCTCGCTTTGCATGCGAGAGGCACGGGGTTCGATCCCCCGCATCTCCACATTTTCTTTTCTTCTGCTTGGCCTATGTCAAATCTCTATATATGAATCCTAGAACATCAGCTCGGCCCATCGTTCAGCCACATCATCGGATGATTCTCCACCGTCAGATCATGTTGAGCAATGACAATTCTCCACCGTTAAATCATATTGAAACTCAATCCGTTCCCCAACCTGTGTGACGGCCTCTCATCCCGACCTCGCTGCCACCCACCGCCGGCGCCTGCCAGCCCACCGCCGCCGCCGCCCACCCCGCATGCCCCGCC
>BCLH01001423.1:24142-64290 GCA_001602315.1 Zoysia pacifica | reverse complement strand
CTTTCCTCCTGATGATTGACTCATGGAAATAACTTTTATATGTTCTGAAATGACTGAGTACTCTTGTTCCGATGACAGGATGAGGATTTCCCCAAAAGTAACAGGTTAGTATTTACATAATTACATCCTTTTTATAGATGAAAATTTATCGATCCTTCATTTTTAATAACTTATTCACAGTTTTTTTTAAAAAAAAAGTAGTTCAGCCTCTTTTAGCGGACCACATGTAAAAACCTTGGCAGTTCTCTGTGCTTATCAAATCTAAGTACTGTAATATTTGATCTTTTTTTTTTGCAATACTACCAAAGATTACCTTAGAAGAGGTGCTTATCAAATCTAACTAATGTAATATTTAATCTCTTTTTTTTTTTGCAATACTACAAAGATTACCCTAAAAGAGATGATTTATTGGTGAATTAAAATAGATTACCATGAAATAGTTACATGTATTAAATAATTGTTGTGCCGTTCTGTTTCAGTTTTCTCTGAACCTGCCTTTACAATTTTGAAGATCTTTTGCAGTTGAAATCTGAGATATCTTACAACACCGTTGATGCGTGTATGGAGTTTCTTGCTTAAAGTTTGCCTGTAGTCTCATAGACATTCTGGTACTAAAATCACAATAATTTTCGAGCCCCCAGGCATAGGAGGGGTGAACTCCGGTGAGCCTCTCTGATGCCACAATTCTCACTAAGTCACTGATCATGGTTTTCCTTGTTATTTTGATTGTTAACTAACATAGATTATTCTCATGTCCTATTTTGGTTCCAGATTGCCCAATTATGTTAATACTTTCTGAGAGAAATTATCATATAGTGTTATTAGGATGGGTAATTAGGCGGGGCAATCGCCGCGCCATCTTTCTAGTGCTAGACTAGATTTGGTTCTCCTTTTGCCCATCCTCCTAAAAACTGCTGGTTTGACTTTGTACTATCATCCTCCTAGAAATTATGTAATTTTTTAGATATTATTAAGTAAAAATTTAACGAGTTTGACTTTATCCAAATTTAAAAATGCTTATATTTTAGAATGGAGGCAGTATATTACTATGATATCATTACCACCGTGGATCCCATTTTTTCCCATCTTATGTAACCATTGGTCAGGATATTCTTTTAGTTCGTGGACACTGCATTCGTTGTTTCTCCAGGGTAACTTGCAAGCAAGCACGGTGCTGCCCCATGACTAGGGAGAGGTCAGATGGAAAGGTTTGGAATCCCTTCGTCTTGGTTCAGGAATCTGGCAACCTAAAACACCTTTTACTTCACGAACTGAAACACAGACAAAAAGCAGGTGAGAAGTGAGGTTAACTACTGAACCGAACACACGCCTGACATTACCTGCGGTACAAGCAACTTGTTATTTGTTTGATTTTCCTTTTGAGACATGGTTACAAATACTCGAAGTGCAGTCACAGTACAGCACCAAGCAAGTATGTATAACAGTTTCAGTAGCTGACATACAGTAACTCGTAGAGGAAAATCACTGATGAAAATGTGATGTCGTGACCCTCAGATGCGTCTCATCGTGACTGCTACTTTTGCCGGAAGAGTATAAGTCGTTTCCGTCGAAAAGTAAGCTGTTATCGTTTTCGTCAGAAGAGAAACCGATCTCGATCTGTCCTGGCGAAGGAGCAGTCAGTCACCACGATTGTACGCTAGATAAGCAGGGAAATCGACTAGAGCGTGCGGGCATCAGGTGTTTCAGAAGTCTTGGCGATTGCTCATCCCTGTAACTGGTTGGCAGAAACGCGCTCCAATTTGAAAAACTGTCACGTGTTTCTTTCATTTCTTGCTCCAGGCAGAGAAAACTCATATTTTACAGACGGACAGATTCGACGCATAGTTGTTACAGGAGTGATAAATCCCTAGTTTGACACTCGAGTCTGTTTTTTTAATGAATTTTGCGGAATTGAGCTACTATTGCCCATCCAGCGTGTTAATTCGTAATCAGTAGGTGAACTGTCAAGCGATTTTTATGCAGTCAGCTCAGAGAGTCTCTCTTCGGTGCAGTAAGACCAATTCCGGCTGTCAGATTTAACATATGTCCGCTCCGTAATCGGTTGGTCTGTCACCCGTTTCCTCAGCCACCCAACACCGCTGCACACGCCGCACGGTGGAAACGGAAGAAACAGCCGGCGTCGCTGGCAGACGAGCAAGAACGATCCCAAACAAGATCCAGAGTGTCACGACCCAGGAACTGGTTATTGCTGGAAGAGGGTCCTCCTCGACGGCTTGACCAAAACCTCCTGCAGCCCTCGCTCCGTTCTCTGTTCTATAAAAACCCTGCTCCGTTTCTCTCTCTCTCTCTCTCTCCGAAACAGAGAGGGAAGAGAGATCATGGAGAGACGCACGCGTCCGCAACCATCCCCTTCCCCGCGTCCCGCTTGCTCGCCGTCGTCCTCCAACTCCTCGTCGATCTCCTCTCCTCCTCCTCGCTGCAAGAGGGCCAGGAGGAGCCAGAATCAGAAGAGCGGCGGCAAGCAGGGCGCCAGGAAGGCCAAGAGGCCCAAGAAGGAGGAGGAGCCGACGACTTGCGCTGATCCCCCGAACCCCAATGCCGCCGCCGCCGCCTCTGTCGCCGGGAAGCGGAGCTCCATCTACAGGGGAGTCACTAGGTATGTTTACGTGCTCGTCTAGCAATCTCCGCATGCCTTGGTCGACGGCTCTCGATTTCGGCGTTTTGCACTCTCGATTTCAGTTGTGTTTCATGAGAGTAACAGGAAAAGTTCTTGCACTCTGGTTTCAATCTCGACCCGAATTCCCTGCGGATCACCCTGCATTGTTGCCACTGAATTTGTTGACAGACTGCAATCCCGAATCGCCGGAATGATTGATCTCCGCCCCCATAATTCCGCCTCATACGATACGTACCCATTTCGCATTCCATTCTCTTGGCAGCCTGCTGTTCACTCGGGTTCACGATTGATTGATTTGACGGCCAATCTTCATTTGCATGACGCAAAGCACGGTCCTTTCGTCACTCGAATAATTCTGTAAACTACCTCTTTCCGCTCCTCAACTTCAGGAGTTCTTTTTGCCGAAAGTGCAGCGACATGCACCGAGTGAAGATCGTTTCTTGAACTCACAACGGCCTCTCTCCTTCCTTCCATCCTTGGCTGCTCCACCACGCCTCCACTGCACGCTATTTATTTCGTCAACAAAAAGATCGTTTTCAGATCGCTGGGAAGGAGGGAAGTTTGTTGGCCTGCATTACTTCTGCCTCATGTTTATTGATTTCGTCAATTCTTCGTTTCTTTATTTCTGGATGTAAGGCGAGTGCTGTAAAATTATACTATTTTAATGAATCAATGCTGCTTGCTCACCAACGACTAACGCGTGGCGTTGCACGCGGGAAAACAGGCACAGGTGGACGGGCAGGTTCGAGGCTCATCTCTGGGACAAGCACTGCCTCACCTCTCTCCAGAACAAGAAGAAAGGCAGGCAAGGTGCGTGCTTTTGCCAGAATCTCAGATGCATGTGCATTGCATGCACTTCTCTTCAAGTTCAATCATAAATTGTTTCAATTCTCAAGTACTTTTTTTTCATTTATATTTTTTTGAAAAAAGAAAGATGAAATGAAAAGTCTAATTAATCAGAGGACTATACAGTAATACCAATATTAACGCATGCTCTTGTCTTCTGCACCGATCCTGATGCCTTTGCCATTAGCCTAAAGCTCACAGTTTAAAGTGCACCGAATTTTTTAAGGCTGACATTCTGATCAGACTCTTTTTTCTGTTATCGTTGGGGGACCTTGCCTGGTGCTCTGCATGTGACTGTGATCTACTGCTGCTTGTTGCTCAATAGTCTATTTGGGTAAGTCCCACAAACAAGTTCTGCTAAATATATCTAAGCTGTCTTTGCCCTTTTCATGTTACTTGTCGCACGATCGTTTTGTGAGCTGCATCCTTGTCTTAATAAGGAACCAACTATCAATGATCTGCAGGAGCTTATGACTGTGAGCAGGCAGCAGCGCGTGCCTATGACCTTGCAGCTCTGAAATACTGGGGCCCTGAAACTGTGCTCAATTTCCCTGTAAGTTCCTGCTCCAAGAAAAATCCTTATGGGCAAGTTTTACACTTGTGGAGTTAAACATAATGTTCTGTTCCCTGATTGCCAAGAGCAAACCAGGATACTTCTAATCAGTAGCAAAGGCCTGTATTTGTATGCATGAACTATTTTTTTGGCTGCACACTTGAATATGACAGCTAGTGGATGACATTGAGCAATGACTTCACATCCCTGTCGGCATGCTTGTGTAGTATAGGAATCGTGTAAGCCAAGACAAGACCAGCCTTGAATGTTTTGGTCGCAAGTAGGAGCTACTAACTGTCCGTCAAAGTTGGTTGTCCGCACGAATGTTAACCATCAACCGAAATCAAATTAATATCGGAATCATATACTCCAAAAATGATGAGTTGTTGAATCTGAAACAGGTCGAAGATTACGTGAACGAGAGGTTGGAGATGGAGGGGGTGTCTCGGGAGGAGTACCTGGCTGCCCTCCGTCGCCGGAGCAGCGGCTTCTCCAGAGGCGTTTCCAAGTACAGAGGCGTCGCCAGGTATACCAACTAAACACCAGTATAATTCCCACTAGTCATATCACTAACCTCTGTCTTAAGCACTTAACCCCACACTAGCCATTAGGATTATGGGATCAAAGAACCTGCCAAAATGTGCAATTCACTGCAGAGTGACTCAAAAGCAGGAACCTTATGCTCTGTGCACGGCTGGCAGGGCATATGACAAGGTCCACTTGTAAAATTGTAATGCAACGTCAGTGACATGCGTCACTTGGCCATGCAACGTGTCACAGCCATGTCATGCATGAACTATGAGCTCTTTCTTGCGACAGCTCTGTCTATGCAGCTATGCTGTGTGCCCCACTAGCGTCTTGGAGAAATCAATTACGATGATCCTTGTTCAGACATGTCTTCAGTTCTGCAATTCAGTAAAATTTAGAATTCAAACAAAACTCTCCAACATCCCATTGGTTTGATTATTGAAGGCATCATCATAACGGGAGATGGGAAGCGCGGATTGGGCGAGTCTTTGGGAACAAGTACCTCTACTTGGGAACATTCGGTATGGCCTCTGTACCTTTGTAGTGCCACCAGACTCACACTCTTTGTTCTTGTTTGATAAAGATTGATTTTAATAGCATTTAAATGCTCCTCTATGCTGTTGTAGAATTGGCCGACTTAATTACTATGAGATCCACCTAACTTTAACCAACTTTTTATGGTGGTTGATCAACCTAACTTCTACACAATTGAATGGCTTGTGTTTCTTGTTTCCCTTCAATGAAGACTTGATTGGTTGGCCCAATTGCCATTCCCTTACTGAACTACTCCCAATATGGATGTTCCTAGGTCTAACCAACATTTTCTTTTGAGTAAAATAAGAAAGAAAAATAAACTTGCTATCAAATCAGCTCAGGGTACAGGAACATATATTGATTCAGTTTTCTGGCAGAAGATTGTCTTTTTCTTGACTAACCAGATCAAGACCATAAGACCAAGATACTATGCTATAAGCAATCCCCAGAAGATTGATTCTTCAACTTGGGCTAAAATACTAGGCTAAAATAGGCAAAATGCTGGTTGACTACCAGCCAAAACAGTATGACTCCCAAACGCATGTGACAGGCACATGATGGGAGTATTCACCTGCCATGCCGGTGCATGTAGTGGTAATAATAGATGGTACCTAGGGATCTTCAATTTCTCAGCACTGCCGGCCTTTTGTTTTCACTTTGCTGTGTGACTCAGCACCATTAGACGGTGATCGCGTCACGTGGGTCAAACGTGCCCTGTGTCAAAACTAGATCAAGATTCAGGATCCAGAATTGCTGGTTCGATATCACCTCTAGCACCATCACAAAAGAGTGAGAGTGATTCCTTTTTTTTTTTTCTAGTTAAAAGTTTTAGGTACTGGCAAAGAAATTTTTACATGTTGGGACCGGACACTGACACATGTGCAAGTAGCAAACAGATCATAGTGGCTCCCATTCAACAACTCTGCATCTGATTATGTGAATATCTTATCAGCTCCTCCCAAATGCACTAACTTCTTGCAGTATATATATGTTACTGAAGACGTTGATACACCATCAGTTCACAAATTTTGACATGTTTAGAATAATTATTGTTACTGAAGTTTGATAATAAAAAAAAATTGTTACTGAACCCAAGCCCATCATCATGCTTAAGCCATCGTTTTACCCAAAATTTGTAATCTCGAAAGAACGATGTGCTCTGATTCAGATAAACTGAACATTTTTCGCTTTCTTCTATACAGATACCCAAGAGGAGGCAGCCAAGGCCTATGATCTTGCAGCCATTGAGTACCGTGGAGCGAATGCTGTAACAAACTTCGACATTAGCTGCTACCTGGACCACCCTCTATTACTGGCGCAGCTGCAACAGGATCCACAGGTGGTTCCATCAACACCCAACGAAGAACCACAACCAGACCCAAGTGAAAATGCTGTCAAAGAGTCCGACTCAAGTGAAGCTCAAGAAGACCCGGAATCAAGTGAAGTTCAAGAAGCCCCGCAATCAAGTGAGGCGGAGACGCCGAATGACATTGCGGAGCCCCTGATCACACTTGACGACGGCATCGAAGAGAGCTTGTGGAGCCCTTGCATGAATTACGAACTGGACACTATGTCAAGATCCACCTTCAGCAGCTCAACAAACCTGAGCGAGTGGTTCAACGAAATGGCCTTCGACTGCAACATCGGGTACCCGTTCGAGGCTGACGAAGGCAGCAATGATGGCGTTGGTCTGTCTGATTTCAATTTGTTGGGGCTGGGTGATGATAGGCTGAAGGACGTTTCAGATATGGAAGAGGGTATGCATCCTCCAAAGATGATCAGTGTGTGAAACTGAACATCCTGTGTCGTGTGTCTCTGTGAGATATCCAAGGAGGTTTTCACGTTTCAGGTGTCCTTCTTGGGTATGCCTATTTGTCTGAGGCCGCTGTGTCGCAGAAGCTGAAACTGTAGATGTCTGCTCAATGTTCTTTAGTTCTTTCAGTCCCCCCGGGATGGTTGCTGCAAGTGATTTGCCTAGATTCAACTAATCAAATCTTGTTTACAAGGCTGTAACCCTAGTAACTCCAGAAAGATGCTAACAAATAAGCTAGATCGATTTGGTGAGTTCTTTACGAATGCCAGATCTACCGGATCCTTTCACAAAATCCTTAGTTCAAAAATAAATAAAAATTTATTCCGACCAGTCTTATCTATCTTTAGATCATTTTCTTCGTCCTGTTTTCACCTCTCCGGACAAATCTCTCGAAAAGTTACCCAAGTGCCAACCTGGAGGGTATTTGGATAGTAGCGGCTCCCTGATGGCTGAATTGCTTGACAATCTGTCGCATGCATAGTCCAGGGCCTTCTGGAGTGCAGCTTCGGTTGACCCAGCAACCTTAACGCGACACACCAGACTTGCTGCCCTGACACAGATGCTGTCGTGAACCGGATTCAAGTCATCACGCATAATTTGTTCCCCTGCACAACGTTTGTGCTTCAGTTCAGTAGTAGCACTGCACTACCTCCGTTCTAAAATTGTTGTCACTTGTGAACAGAGTACTACTAATTAGGAAGCAAGGTGTCACTCGTGAACACCAAACGAAGTTACTCTTTGCTTCGCCTCCGTATCTATCTGTTAGGCAAAGAGAACATGCAGTCTATCTTTCCGTCCATGTTTGCCACTTCAGTTTTATACTTTTATCTATTTTCCACCAGAGAAGCTTTGTCGGTGACAGCGAGACTTTAAGGAACTGAACAAGCTACTGATGCTCTGTTCTGCTCAACTGCCATTTGCCCATCGAAGAAAATAACATGACAGCGGTTGCTGGGCAGGCAGGCAGGGATACTGCTGAAATTAACAGAAGGTTGATGCTCTCACTTCTCCATAGTGATGTCTGCTGAGACTTTGTACAGTTGATTGCCGCACGTTGAGTTAGCCATGCTTAGTGTCTTAATTTGTTGTTTTATCAGATGATAAGATTTAATAAATCTTCTTTGCAGGGTAAAAAAAAAAAAGGTCACACCTACCCTTGGATGCTGCATTTTCATTATATTTTTGTTGAGCGTAGGAGAGATGGAGAGAATGCTACTCTGCTTGCACATTTTATTCCTTGTGCTATAACTAGGAAATAAAATGAATCTTCAGTTGTTTTGTGTCATTCAAATTTCATGAAAAAAATAATAATCTGGGCATGGTATTCATGTCAACTTCAGGCACTCCATAGATGAGTCATGGAAAGTTAACAATGCATGGGAAAAGAAAGCATGAGGATGCTCATGTGTTTTTGTTTCACCTTTTCTCGTATCAGAAAAGCTTGTGTGTGATCTGATGTACAGGACCCAACATATATATATAGCCACAAAATAAGCATTCTGCAGCCAAGTCGGATTGGGTGGCCGTATCACTTTAAAAAAGAAACCGGCAACAGCAGACTAATCTCATGACAGGCGTGCATGCATGGCCAGGGAAATCTCAATATTTAACTGAATGCCTCGCAATCTCGGCATCTACGGCAGTTGTGATTATCTCTTCTTCCGGTCATTAAAAACATGGTACTCGGGAGGACGGTCTAACTGCATTCTTGTTAAGTTGATTTACATCTCGCTGCGTGCGTAGTAATCAAACAACTGGCTTGCTGAAGCTCAAGAACTGGCTAGCTGCGTGCGTAGTACATCTCCATTTTAAACAAGTTCATTATTTTGATTAGTCTGTGTTATTTTTCTGAAGCTCAAGAACTAGCTTGCTAGAGTACTAGTAGAAATTAAGTAATACTACTAAAAGCATCTCCAAAAGCTCCTGACATGATGCTAGACTGGCAGGAGAGTTTGTCCAGAATGCCATCTTCAACATGAGAGACGGTAAACGGCTTTTCATCTAAGATTGTAGTTGATGAAGGTGAAGTGTTATCAGAGATGAGATGCTTTTTCGCTGTGTTTCTATCTATTACAATTTACAGGTAACCAAAAACACTTGAGATCCTCCGTATCCAAAGACAATGTTACTGTTGCTGTTTCTGCCAAACTTGCTTTTAATCTGGTCATCAGCAAGCGCCAATTGTGAAGCTAATTTGAATTCGACACCGAAGCATTATGAGCTAAATAGAACACCATATGCAGAGGTTTATCACTTTCCTGGTGCAGCTGGCTACAAAGGTGCGGTACACATAGGTGCTAATTTTGGGTAGCAGTGCACGACTTGTTTACTGAAATAAAAAGAATCAAAATTTGCGCGGTTTGTCACGACAGTTTGATCATGTTCAGTTGAGCAGACACAACGGCATAGGAAACCGTATGAAACTTGAACCTCAAAGTTTCCTGTTCAATTTTTTTGCTTGTGACTTGCCAAAGTTGAGTTCTGAAAACTTTTTTGTTTGAGGCTTACCCCTTCACAGCTTTAACTGAGCTACCGAATCTGAAGAATAAAAATATGGCCCTATTTGAGAGCTACCCACTCTGAGGAATATAATAAAACTGTCACATGAGACCTTAATGCTTATTAATGCGTGAAACTAGATGATTAAAAGACCATTGACTATTATGTAAGACTTATTTTTGTGGCATTCTCAGTACTATCATATTGTAATGAATTACGTACATTCTAAGGCCCAAACAGACTAATACTCTGAATGTTCTTCTATGCACACTACTGATCAAACAAGAATCTTATGACAACAGAATAATTGAGACCATCACAGTAATCTGCTGATAGTTGCAAAGCCAAACCAGATGCTTCTGCAGATACTAATTTTTGCCTCATCGTACCTTGAAACATCAATCTACTACTTTATCAATAAATAATTTGAGTATACAACGGACTCTACTTATTACTGATCCAATAATCAGTCGGGTTGAAATTGTGTGTGTGTGTGGGGGGGGGGGGGGGGGCATCAGATTCATATTGCAACTGAGAAGAAATTAAAGGCAAATGTAAGACCAATTTGGATGACCTTGACAACATTGTTCACAGCGGCCTTATTCTCTGAGATCACTCCACCATCTGGATTATCAAATTTCCGGCAGCTCGGCGACCTCTGCTTCCATTTTGGCTGGGGGTCCACAACGACTAGCATTGCCTCAACCTCCTCCAGCATAGATTTGTTAGCAGTCCTCACCATGTAATCAGGTCCCTAGATCATGGCAAGCACCAAGCAGGGTCATCGCGTGACTGGGGCTACTGCAAAACGACTCAGAATACACAAGACTAAGTTAGAGGGAAAAAATTGGTCCATACATTGGAATGCACAAGCCAATAAAGGATGGTACAGAAACAGTTTTTGATTTGTGTGTAATAAAAAAACTGGAACTGATTTAGTTTCAAATTAAATAGAAAATTTTGGTCTCTTAACTCTTGCCCCATAAACATGGGGTGTAGTGGCCAGTATTTGAAGATGCACAGAATAAACAGTGTGGAAGCAGCCTGATGATTTACATATCTGATAGTTCATTGTAGGGCTTTATTAAAATTAAACATGATAATATAATTTGAAGATAAACAATTCATGTTTCCAAAACCTACAATATGTTGAACAGAAAACTGATTTCCTCAGGTCCCCTTGTATAGAAATTAAAAGTTAAAATCACAACTAATATATGAAACAAGAAGGCTTCAATGTGGGTGTGCAAAAGGCAAGGTACAGGTTAGGCAAGAACAGCCGTGAATAACTTGCAGTTGTACAACTCTACATAACTAACAAATCAATGGGAAGGTGAAATGATGCACATACTAAACAAGACTGCCATTATGACCCCAATCAAAGAAAAGATTCTTCGCATTATCCAGCAAACTACATCAGAGAGTTCACAACAGATACCAGAGTTACAACTGATTGTCATGGAACTACACATGACAGTCAGTTGCACCTGGCACAGCAGACTCTCAAAGGCATGAACGAAAACAGAGCAACTATGTAATACCCATAAAAAAAAATCAAAATTCAAATCAAAACCTCCTTAGCAATTTTGCCTTTTTCCCTTCCTATTTTGGCTTTTAAAAAAATATATAATAAAAATAATAAATATATATTTCAAGAAAGGAAATTTTCAATTCATCTTGTCAAGTGCTTGATTTGGTTTTTGAATTTTGGAGTCCATTTGGATTTGTTGTTACTTCTCTTAGATTCAAATTACTTTCTTCTAAAGTGGGCCGCGCTCTCCCTTTTCTCCTCCTTGGCCCAGCCTGCCTGCCACCTCCCTCCTCGTGCAGGCCGTGCCACGGCCAGTAGCGCAGACGGCCCGGCCGGGGTTCTTCAACCCCGCGCCGTAGCCGTCGCCACCGCGCGCGGTGCGCTGCCGACAGGCCGCTCACGCACAGTGCACCGCCGCCTAGCCGCCCATCGCCTTAACCCGCCGTGCCCCCTCCCCTCGAGCACGGGCATTGAATACACGCGCCGCCCGACGCGACCCGCCGCCGATGCCACCGCTACGCCGGCCACGCGGACGACAAGCCGGCGCCGGCATAACCCGCATCGCACGGCACAGCGCGCAGCTGCCCGGCGCACGCACGCCGCTCCCGGACGACACGTGGGGCCCGGACAGCAAGCTCCTGCAGCCATCAATGGCGGCACTGCTCCGCCGAGCCAGCTGGCGCACACAGCGCACGAGCCCGGGGTCCCCTCACCGGCTATAATAGCCACAACAGAACTCACCTTCCCTCCACCGTGCTCCCGCCGCAGTGCAAAGGTCCGAATCGCCACCACTTTTCGCTCAATTTCAAACGCACCGCTGTCTCCTTCCCCTCCGGCCATCACCGTCCCGCGCGATTCCTCACCGCTGGCCGCTAATCTGGCCACCCTACCGCACCTACGCCACCTCTAGCTCGCCCTCAACCCGCTGAACACCTCGGCTTCCCCTCTTCGGCCTTCCTGGAGCCCGGCGTCGAGCGCCACCATGCGCCATCGCACCCTTTCAGTGCCGGCAACCGTCGCGCGAGGACCTCCCAAGCTGGCCACGCGCACGGACTTGCAGTCCCCGTGCGCAGCTCCTGGCGCTTCGCGGAGGTAGATGGGCGCCGCAGCGCGTCGCCGGCGAGCGGCGGAGCCAACGGCCGAGTCGTGCTCTCTGGCTCGCGCGCCACCTGCGTGGGAGCCTGGACCAGCTGGCCTTAAGGCCGTGCCGCTGGGCTGCATATGGCGCGTCCAAGCGTGCCGGTCCAGTGGGCCGCCGATGGCCCTCGCGCGCAGCCGCCTGGGCCGGCAGGCCACCAGGTCGCCTGGCCTTGGGCCGCTAGGCGCACCCCACTATTGCACACACAAATTTACTCCTAAGCCATTTCACCTCCAAATAAACTCCCAAAAATCCTAGAAAATTCCCACTTTGCAAATACACCCCTAGACAATAAAGTACCACTTAGCAAAGACCCTTTTTATTACCAAAAATTTCACATTAGCCCTCTAATTTTTGGAAAACTACAAAAAGGCTCTCACACATTGTTTTTATCACCATTTCCAAATACCACATTCGTTCACCGGGATTTTTGCACCATTAGAACCATGATCCCAAGCCCTATCTGATAGCCACCCATTGCTCCGAGATCTTCTATTTGTCTTGATTTTATTTGATTCTTTAATTGATCGTTTTTCTGTCATAGCTACGTTTTGTCATTTTCTTGTATAGACGACGAAGCGCTCGGAGACGATGAGGCTGACGACCCGGAGTACGAGAAGAGTTCGAGGACACCTTTGAAGGCAAGTCCTAATCTCTTGACCATGTTGTTCCTAGAATTTTGCTATGCACCTATAGGACCCTTATTCTTGCATGACTAAGAACGTGTATGTTGAAAATCTTGTGTAGTTAATACCTTATTTGATATTACGTATTTATATTTATGTCAGTTACTTGCTCTCATTAAATATGAATACTACCTTGTATCCATTGATGACACCCCTTTGATAACCATAGGACTTCTTTCGTTAAAGCCTTTTAACGAACAAAAAGTTTTCTTGATATTAGACTGCTTAGAAACCCTTACACGATGCAGTGCATCGCCACCCCATACATCAATCAACTTATAAAATGAGTTAAAATGAGTTTGGTGGTGTGTGTATAATAAACTGGAATGAGTGTTAGCATAACTGGTGCTAGGTGAAGTGAGACATTTCTAGCTGTGGGGCGTGGCTCCTGGTGAAAGGTGATGTGTCGGTCTGGTTCACCTGCTATGGACGAGCGTCGCCCCTACCATATAAGGACCTGTTCATCGGACCTCAACGTAATGATTTCGTGCAACCACAGAACCTGTTTGGGCGGGACTCACTCCACCCTTTTTGTTATCCGTAATGGCACCTAAGGCAATCGAGAGACACATGCCGCAGGAGCAGACGCGAGATACTCACGGTCCGGTCTTCGATTACAGCAATAGCCCACGCCATGGGATCGTATTGCCCAACAGTATAGCCCTTTGGATTTGTAATAAACCTGTCTATATGCGAGGTCTAGGGAGCAGACGTGGATGTACTAAACCCACGGTCTGGCTACGAGAATGTGCTATCACGTCATAGGGTTACCCCGAGAGATGACCCCTGTATGTATCTTGAGGTGGACATTGTAGGTACTTTAGTGTGCGTTGAAGTGAACGTTATGCGACTCTGTTGATCAAGAGGAGCATAGCCTGTAGGTACAGTGTACAACCTCTATAGAGTGTATTAAACCATCCGAAATGACCGTTGTCACGGTATTGACACACTACATTTTGGGCTCACTTTGATTAGTCTTGCATACCTTCTTGATGGCGTGAGTGGGTGTAGGAGTCCGTGTTTTTGAAAGGTGTCTGGTTGGGATAGTGAAGACCCTTCCAGCTAAAAATTCGGAACTAGCAGAAAATGGTGACTTCTTCTCCAGGTTCAATCTCTAAAATATTGATAGAATAGGAACACTCCTCTTTCTGTTTTATAAACCTGTCTGTTGAAAGGCCCGCATCAAAATTTGTTTTAGCTAAAAAAAACTATAGCCTTTTCTTGTTGGCCTTGTATGCATGAATACACCTTGATTGGGTTAGGATTTGCTGAGTACATTTTGCACTTACCTTTATTGTTGACGTTCAGATGAAGATGAAGACGCTGCCGCGCGGGATGGCAATGAGTATGACTCATTCTTCGTGCAAGTGTGACTGTGAATTTTGCTTCACGCCCTTTTCTTTTATGTAACGACTGAACGAGGATGTCCTGTACCCTTCGCTGATTTGTAAACTAAGACTTGCATGATTGACTCTATCTGGGATATTATATATAATATTGAAGACATGAGCTTTGTTTCTACAATGTACGTGCGTGCCAACTACTGATCTAAATATTAGTACGATATTCACGGGTTATCCCAGAAATAGGGTATAATAAACTATAAGGAAAAGCACAGACAGAAGCAACGTGACCCAAATCCTTGCTAAAAGCCCAATGATCCAGCCTCTTGCCCCCATAAACACGGGGTGTAGTGGCCAATATTTAACGATGCGCAGAATAAATTCGTTATAAACAGGTTATCTTATTCAGGTAGCTGAATTCCAAAATCTTTGATTTCAAATGTAGCATATCTGAATTTCGTGTACTCTGAACCTCAACATCCTTTTCCTCTGAATATTCTCCACGCTCACATACTGACAAATCCTTGGCATACCTAGCAGAGCAGAAATCTATGTAAACAATGACAATAATCGTTTGGTCAAAAGTTCAATAAACAATAATATGCTGATCTGATTGCAACGTCAAAGCAGCTGCATGATATGAAGCATCAAGTGAAAGCTCATCAGAGAAGGATGACAATTACATATTTAGTAATTGTTTACACACTTAACAGAGAAACATTCTCTGTAAATCATCCCAATAAGTCTGATAATATGTTTGAAAGTTCAGCAGCTGCAGCATCTGAAGCATCTAACACTGGAAGAATAGTTCATAGATAATGACAATTACACACATGTTGCCACAGGTTTATTCAATAAAAAAATTGAATTTCACGGAAGCAAATGTACACATCTATCATCACTCGTTTGTTGGGTGAAAAAAAAATATTAACTGATGTATATTGATTACAATTCCATTACACATAGAATCAAATCAGAAAAATAAATGTCTTCATATCCTACTTCTAACACAATCAACACAATTATAGCTGTGAAATTGGGACTGAGATTGGGGAGAACGGACAATGTATTTACAAAATAATGTGGGCAATCAACTCAATTAAGGAAGAGAGAGGGCGATTAACCACCTGCAAAAAGGTTTCTGGGGATACGAGGAGGGGCAGCATTTGTAACTTTGCTGTCTGAGTTTCTTGATGCTAATAATTTTCTAGATAACCTAGATCACTCCCATCCAGTAAAAGAATGCAACATGAAAACATAATCTCTCTCCATAGCCCCGATCACTCAATCATTTAGTATAATCATGGAACCAAAAGCCGCAAAAATAATTCGAATATAAGATAGCTAGAGATGTGGAATGGAGGCGAAATAGAACTTGAGTAGAGACGAATCCTCTTCGCGCAGGGACGTCACCGGTGCGAGCCAGTGGGGCAAGGCAGGGAGCTCCTGCTGCAGGATTCGTTCGAGGGCCTGCTGACGCGCCTAAGTCTCGCGCGTGGGGTCGGGCTTAGCGACTCCCCGGGTGGTAGCGGCGACTGATGGAAGAGGTGACCTGAATGCGGAAGGGGAGGAAGGAGGTGCAGCGGTACAAATCGGTGTCGGCAGTGCCTGGCCACGTCGCCGAAGGGGAAAGGTCGCCGGAGACTGAGAAGGTGAACTGAAGCCCGCAAAACCTGGATTTAGAAATAAATAATATATATATATATATATATATATATATATGATCCATCTTAAAAGCACTGGGAAACAGTATCCACACCGTCGCGTCTGTTAACACAGTTTGTATATTTTGAGTGAAAAAAAATAGAGATCTAGGTGAGTGAGATGTTGGTGTAAACTGAAGCCAGCGACAGTTGCAGATGCAACAAATGCTGAGCAATCTCCTTCCATCATCGTTAGCCAATCGGCCGCGGCTGAGAAGGCCACGATGGGCTGCACTCGTCGTCCTGGCAGATGCACTTCTTGCATGATGGTGGCGGTTTGTCATGTACCCTTGTTATGGGCCAAGGAATATTGGGCCTGGAGTGGCATGCCAGCCGATGAACTCATGATGAAGCCATGTAATGTGAGGAGAAAATAGAGAAGCTCATGGAACAACAAAAACAGCAGAACGATTTCGTCTTCCTCGGCTCTCCTATCTCCCCTTGGCTTCTTCTGCGTTTCCTGGCTGCCTTCCTCAGATTCTATTCTCCATTCCGAAACCTCTGCTGCTGCTATTCTTCCCTGTTTTAACTATCAAATTGTACCCCTGAGCTGAACGTTTGTATCGAATTTGCTTGGAAGTTCCTTATTTTTGGAGATTTGCTTTCATATTGGTGGTCTGGTTTGTGAATTGGACAAGGGGGTTCGTAACACGGCGTCGAGGCAACACGGATATATGGCCATTATCTTGAAACTACTCCGTAGTTAGTAAGATATCCGAAACCGAGGTTTTCTATTGAAAAAAACGAGAGGTTGTAAGCGAAAACTGGCTTTTTCAAGGAAACGGTGATCGCGCGAGCATCCACCCGTGACCTCGCATCATTGCTGCCAACAAAATATTTGGACGTTCAGTTTTGTGTCGAAAGAAAAGATCGTCTGTTTCTTGAGCACCCAGACCAATACCATAAGACCAAGATGAGTGCTGTACCTAAGATTTTATAAAGAGTATGTCAAATTTTTTTTTACAGCTGTACAGATAAAGACAACAACAAATATGATAATAATGTGAGTCATTAAAAGCTAGAAGAGAAGAAAAACTAAGCACCGTACTATCAAACTTTAGTCTAGTTTACTTAGATCTAGAAAACATACGATCTAAAGAAAGTATAACTCGTAAATGCATCGTAAGCTCACACTCCTAAAAGAGAGAGAAATATTTTAAAAAAACCAAATATTCTATCACTGCAGACCAAAATTTCTATCCTTTTATCAACGATTTCACCATTCAAAATTAAATGTTTTATATATTTTGCTTGAAGATTTCAGCAGAACTAAGTGTATTTGGTGTCAAAAAATCACGGCGGAGTAACAACATCTGAATGAAAAATATATTAAGTAAAACGGTTAATAGATACCTAAACCGAGTACGTAAACATTAATTTAGATACTTAGATGAAAAATAACAGTCTAACATAGACATATATTAATATCTAAAATTTAATTATTATCATCCTTATCAAATTTGATACACATATATAGCAATATTTTAAAATTATCTATGTATATTTACTATTTAGATATCTGTTAAAATTAAAACTTTAACTGACATATGCATTAAGACTAATTTGAGCTAAAAATGTATGCCGCGGCATACGTGACCCACCGCTAGCTACGCCAGTGAGATACTACTCGGTGATATAAGCTACCCCATAATAGATTTGATCCTCCAGGTCGCGCGCGCGAAATACTAGGGCAAATTTCAGGCTGATTACCAGCCAAAACAACATGAATCCAAAAGCATGTGACAAACTCGTGATGGGAGTAGTCAGCTACAATGCCGGTGCCTGCAGTGCTAACAATAAGAAGGACCCTCGAGATACTCGATTGCTCAGCTCTGCCGGCCTTTTCTTTTCACTTAGACACTAGTAGCTAGCTGTGCGACTGATCAGCACCATTAGACGGTGATCATGTCACGTGCGTCTGTGTCAAAATTACTACTCCTAGATCGAGATTATGCATGCTCCCTCCGGCACCAGCTACCTCCATCGCTTTTTGCACTACACCACTGCACCGCTGCCTATAAAACATTCTCACCGCCGCGGCCACGCTTGTCTCTGCTCAACAGTAACATACTTGGAGTATATACACCTGAATAGCTTGGACTCCTGCTGCCATCCATGGCCATGGAGACGGAGAATCGCCAGCTGGGAGACGTCGACGAGACAAAGGTGCCTCTGCTACATGCAAAGCCGCCGCACGACGGCAAGGCGGGGTGGCTGTCACTGGGCCGGCATGCTTGGGAGGAGAACAAGAAGCTGTGGGTGGAGGCCGATGTGATCAGTCTCTAAATCAATAGCTGATACGCACAACATAATAGAATATATATCGAAAGCATATTTAAAAAAAAATACCTGACACAAAACTTTTAGTGATATGCGGTGAGAATCTATATGATCCAACACCGGTCGACCAGTTAAAAGTGAAGCAAGCAGCGAAATATCAAGGCCTAAATCTACAAACAGACTTGAGAAGCAGAACAAAAACCCAACATGTCGTCACCTACGTGGTCTTCTCTGTCTAAAATCACAAATGCAAACGGGTGAGTACATAAGGTACTCAGCAAGCTCAACACTAGGCAAAGGTATATATAAATGCACATTTGGTTGTGGCAAAGATGAGGCTTAAGGGTTCACTTTTGCGCAAAGCCAGTTTTATGCAGGGTTCACTACAGAAGCTTTTAAAAAAGGGATAAAACGTATATTATTTATATTTTAGTAGGTTGGTTCTGTGGGAGATGTTCATCGATCCCATTAGTACTCATATTTTAATCGAGGCACTGGCACACAACCGTATCGACCCCTGGCACACAGACTACACTTTCTAAAAACATAGGCACCTACACCCACTCACACATAAAGAATATCATAGAAAACTAATCGTAGGGTACCCGAACAAGTAGTATGTCAATACCGTAACAATGGTCATTTTGGAAAGATTTTTACACTCTGCAGAGGTTGTACACTGTACCCACAGGCTATGCCTTCTTTCGCGAGCAAGAAGAGCATAGTGTTTACCTCACAACTGCATAGGTTTTCACAGATTCCACCTAAGATGTACACAGGGGCTATCCATCGGAGTATCACCCTCTCGATGACGCGACAGTATATTCTCGAAGCCAGATCGTGAAGATTTACCACAGTCACATCTTTTTCTGGTCCCCTACTACACCGGATATTACCAAATCAGGAGCTATATCCGTAGGCTTACGGTCCCATGATGCAAGCAATTACATAGTCGAGAGCCAGACAGCGAGTTATCTCACGCCCTTCTCTTGTCTCCTTGTGTCCTATCAACCTCCTAGTGGCTCGATGTGGAATACCAACATAGCGAGGATAAGTCCTACCTAATATGTACAGGTTCTGTGGTTGCACAAAATTGCTAAATCGAGGACTAACGAACCGGTCCTTATATGACAGGGGTGGCGGACTCGTCCACGGCAGGTGGACCAAACCAAAGCCTACACACCTATCACCATCACCTAGCACCAGTTGTACTAATCCACATATTTTTCTTTTCATGCACACCACCAAACAGAATTTCACGCATTTTGGAAACGAATAGTGTATGGTGTAACAGTGCAAGGCACCGCAATTGGGGTCCTAAGCATTCTACTAAACAAGGCAACTCTCCGTTCTTTAAAAGTATTTAAAGACTGAAGACCTATGGTTAACAAGGAAGGTATTGTCAACGGGTAATCAAGGTATTTAATATTAATATCTAGAAACGACACTAATGTCAGTAAAACAATCAATCAAGTAAGATTATAGCTAACACAATATTTTAAATCAAAATATTATGCATAGCAGAATAGATAGGCACTATAAGAGCATTAGCAAAATATAGGTTCAATATGATCAAAGGGTTAGAGCTTGCCTGCAAACTCCTAATCTTCGGAGCTTGAGGTCAGAGGCTCTTCTTCAAGATTCTAATCTTCAATCTCTGGCTTTGCGTCCAAATCTTCATGCTTCTCTCCACACGCGATCCTTCTGGCTCTTTTTTAAAGCTTGACTCTTCTTTACACTCAGCGCTATCTACGCGAAAGGAAACACCTAATAAAACTACCGAAAAAGAAACAAGGCTCGAGAAGAAGCAATAAAATCCAATGAACTTCGAATAAGAACCAAATAAAATCTAAAAGAAAGCAGATGACAATGATCATGTATGAGCTGGCGGCTATTGCATTCTAATTTATTTTAAACACTTTTATTTGTTACTGAGATGATTACGTGGGTGCACTATGAGTATTGGATCATCGTTAGGGCTTTCCTAATGTTGCTATATACTAGTATGCTATGTGACATTGCACGACCAATGTGGCGTGCACGTCCCGTGTGTAAGTGTACCTACATGTACATGGGTACAAGTGCGTGATAAGTACGTGATTATGATTATGTTTTCCTGTGGCACTAGTGCATGTATATACAGGCGAGATGCATGCATATAGTGGCAGCAACTTGGGTTAGTAGGTACACAGTGTGCTATTATTTGTTGCCTAACTTCTATATGCAAGTGGTTCTCACAATTAACTACTATATTTTATCCCTATAGTTAAACTAGTGAGGCTGACTGTTGGCACTTGCACTATTGTAGTATAATATGCATGAAAATCTATTGTGATTAGAGATTAATTATTTTATTTCCATAACTAAACTATTCTAATTAATTGATAATACCCTATCAATACATGCTAACATGAAGTGCAATGCATATGCGGCTAATTAATATTTACTTAAATATATGTTTCTACTTTAAACTATAGTACTTACAACTAACATGGATATGCGCACTTATGCATGCTAATGATGCTATAAAATCATGCTGATAACGTGGAATGCACACCTATCTAATATGAGCTATGCTAAAGAATAGGTCGTCATAAAAGGCACGCATTAAAACCAACTCCAATAAAATTTACTATTAAAACAACCAGCAAGATCGGATGTTGGCTGAGGTTTGGATGATTCGATGTGGTGGGGCTTGAGACAACGGTTCCAACGGTGCCAAAATTACTGAAAAAGGAGTTGAGGTGTGGCGGTGGTGAGGCGAACAAGGTGTTCACAATGGAAAACAGAAAATCCCCCGTGGATACGTTACCCGGCAAGTGTCCACGGCTGTTGGGTGTATGCAGGTCTGAATCAAAGGACAACCTCATGGTTACACTACCTGGTCCGTGTCCACTGCTGGGCACGTGCGGGTGCGACGTGGTGAAACAGCCTCGTGGTCACATAGTTCGGCCAGTGATCTCGGCCGTTTTGTGACATTTTCGGTGATCTGTGATCGTGCTGTGGGTCACACTGCCGGTGCCATGTCCAGCCTTTAGGACACGTGTGTGAAGCCCGGCAGTGACCCAACTCTGAGGCGCATAGTAGACAAAGTGTCCGAGCCCGTGGACACGTGACTGAGTCCGTGTCTGTGTTTGTGGACACGAGATTGTGACAAGAAACTGAAAAAGGCTGTGGGGACACATGGCCCGGCCTGTGTCCACGGTCCCTGGACACATACGTGTCCATAATCGGGGAGAATCCCGTGGACACGCGATTCGGCCTGTGTCCACGGCCTCTAGACACATGGGTGCCCAGAATCGGAGAATTCTCCGTGGACATGTGGCCTGGCCTGTGTCCACGGCCTCTGGACACATGGATGCCCGGAATCGAGGATTTCTCCATGGACACAGAGTTCTGTGACGTGTTCGTGGACACGTGAACATGTGAGCTGTGATCGTGTCCGTGGACACAAGGACTGTGATGTGTCCGTGGACATGTGAGTAGTGATCGTGTTCGAGGACACATAGATTGTGACGTGTCCGTGGACACGAGGTCACGTGAACTGTGACGTGTCCGTGGACACGTGGGCTGTGATCGTGTCTGTGGACATGTGGACACGGGAGAACTGTGAACGTGTCCGTGGACACGTGGACACGGAAAAACTGTGATGTGTCTGTGGACATGGGAAAACTGTGACGTGTCCGTGGACACGTGAACTGTGACCATGTCCGTGGACACGTGAAATCGTGATGTGTCTGTGGACACGAAAAAACTGTGATGTGTCCGTGGTCACGTAGACACGTGAAAACTGTGACGTGTCTATGGACATGTGGACATGTGAAATCGTGACGTGTCCGTGGACACGTGTCTGTGTCTGTGGACACATGGCCAGTGCTGTGTCCATGCCTGTGGACACGTGCTTCGAGTCTGGTAGTGACTCGACTGGGGGTCACGGAAGCGTGACCATGTCCAAGTTCGTGGACACGAGCTCCGGGTCCAGTGGTGACCCGGCTCGGGGTCACGGCATAGTGACTGTGTCCAAGCTCGATTCGGGGTCACAGGAAGGTGACTGTGTCCGAGTTCCAGGACACATGTGAACGGATCAGCCGGCTACCGTGTCAGGGACATGTGCTGACTACCATGTCCAACCCTCAGGGTGTGTGTGTATATGCATGGGTGTTTCTGTAATACCAGAAATGAACAGGGGACTTGATGTATATTCGAATAGGATCATACTGTAAATAAACTGCCAATCAGGGGGCTTTCTGTAAAAAGGAATTTACCATGCGTCCCACCATTTCTCCCCAAACCGAATTGGGGCCCTCTTCACGGCTCTATGGACACCGGCCAAGGCAGTCCACGACTCCCGCCGTGGACCTTGGCGGCTAGCCGGCGGAGGGCCTCGAGACCTGCCGGAGGAGCACGAGGGCGCCATGGCGAGTTCCACAGCGGGTGCGACGAGGTCGGGGAAGTGGCGTGGAGCGTCGGCGACGGGAAGGACGCCGTGTGCGGAGGGGGAACGCGGTGGCAACGCGCAGGGGAGGTATACGCGGCTCGGCTCTCGACGCTGGAGAGGTAGGGAGCTGCACTGAGCGTCCCCCTAGACTCGAGGGAAGCGGGGAGGCGCGGCTCTGCACCGGCGACGGATAGAGGGCGGCGCGCCATGGTGGCGCGCGGCGTCGAGATGCAGGGGAGATGGGGCGGCTCGAATTCCGGCACGGGAGAGGCAGGGCGGTGCCATGAAGCTTGCCGTGGCCTCAGGCGTGCCAAGAAGGTGTTGCAGGAGGCCGGCCATGGAGCGCACCTAGGGCGCGGCGGCGGCGCATGGCGCCGGGACGTAGGATGGCTGGAGAGAGCTCGGGACTTGGTGGAGGAGCACGAGGGAGGCACGAGGGTCCTCTTCTCGGTCTCAGGCACGCCGGAGTAGCGCCGAGGAGCGCCGGCCACAGAACGCTCGCAGGACACGACGGCGGCGCACAAGTTCACAATTGCAGGGCGCGGACGCGGCGTAGACCGTTTGAGACGGCCAGGGAGCAGTAGAGAAGCTCCCTGTGGTGCCGAGGGGGTCACTTGGTGGGGGAATCGGAGTTCAACGGCGGCGAATTTTCCGGCGGTGGCCGGCTCGACGAGCCGTGGCGGCCGAAGGGGAATGGCGAAATCGGAGCCCGATTCGGTGGTGGCTAAAGCCGGGGCTCGAGTGGGAGAGTGAGGGCGCCCCGGCGGTCTTCGCTGCAGCCTGGGCTGGGCCGGGGAGGCGGCGGAGGATGTCCGGTGTCGTGGTGACGCACGCGTTGCGGAGTAGAGGCATGGGGCTGGGTGGCGCAGCGCGACGGCGAGCAGGACGGGGACGGTGTGCGCGGCGGCAAGGGCAGCCAGGCGTGGCCGCGAGGCGCGGTGGGAAGCCAGCGACAGCTTCTAGTAGCATTCAGAGGAGAGCGCGACGGCGGTCGGCTCTGGGAGCAGGTGCTACCGGATGGGGAAACGAGCCGAGATTGGAGCTCGGTTCCAATGCGGGGGTGCCAGTTCGTAGCGGCGCATGGAGAGGCAGGCGGCGAGCTGCGAGGGCGCATGCGCGGCGCGTGGCTGGGCGAGTGACAGCGCGGCACCGGCGCTGGCGGGCGCGAGAGGCTGGGAGGAGAGAGGGAGGAAAGAGGAGGCGCTGACGGGTGGGACCCGCGGGTATTTTTCTGATTTTTCTCGGAATTTCTGCGACAGCCCTCTGTTTTTCCCTCAAAAGATCAACTTTCCGAGCTCTGATGAATTTGAAATTTTGCAGGGTTAAAGAACTTTTCATGATGAACAACTTTCGTTTTGGGATCATATCCAAATTCGGTTTTGATTTTACTCTACAAAATTCGGAAAACAGATGGTTATTTAAAAGGAGTAAATTAATTTGGATGAGGTCAAGTAAGATTCAAAGGAGTTGACGGGTATGTAATTCAAGGAATTCAATAAGTTTGAAATTCAAAAGTATTGGTTGAATTAAAGATTTTAAGAATTGGAATTCGAGAACGCAAGAAAACAAACGATAAAGAAAACAAAAAGGAGTCAATCGCTTGTCACTTTTCCAAATTTTAATATTTTGAAATTTTCGAATTAGCTAAGTTTTAATTTAGTGAGTTTTTTGTCCTTTGAGATAGGAAAGAAAAGAGAAGATGAGAAGGAGAATGACAAATGTTAGGATGATTCTCAGAAAAGTTTTGAATTTCGTATTTTTAAATTAGTCCTAAAATTTAGGATGTCACAGCCGTGCCCTCCATCTTTGCGCGCTTCTCCTCCTTCGGCGTTGCCGTCATCAGCCAGGCCTTCATCGGACACATCGGCGCCACCGAGCTCGCCGCCTACGCCCTCGTCTCTACCGTGCTCATGCGCTTCAGCAACGGAATACTCGTAAGTTCTGCCCTAAATCGATTACTTAGTTCATCTTCCTCATTCATTTGATCAACATTCATGCATGCCGCCGCCGTCGCCGCCACCGCCACCACTAAGTGGTTGTTAATTAATTAACTCGTTAGTTTATAGTATAGTATCAAGAGACATATTAGTACAGGAACGGTATAAATTTAGGGTGTGTTTCGTCTGGTGGATGAACATGGACGTGATGATCCCATCCATCCTTATCCTTCAACCAAATGTACCCTTAAAAGGATGGCTGAAGACCCATCATAAATTCATTCTTTTTTCCCAAACTAGTGATAAGTTCATCTTGTTATATCTATCTGTTGGCGTATCTGCCTTATTAGTCAAAACCAAGGCACCCTCCCCTTCAGCAGCTGGCTTACATCCTTGTGGTTTTATATGGACAGCGACCAGCTGCAAATTGTTGAGCCACAAGTTCTAACTACCACGCCTGCATGGAGTGACCTATGTGCAGGGACAGAGTTAACCAAGCCAATATCCGATCCACAATTTTGGCCCCACAAATTAAATTTGAGTTTGTCAACATAGCTACTTACTATACTTACTGGTAAAGGTAGAAAAACAGAGTACAGCGTGGGCTACTCTACCAAATCTGTCATAGTTTCTAACTGGCATGAGGGAAAGGATAGACGGATTCGTGTTTCATCTGTTCTATTCTTCTCCCAGTGAAGAAAAAAGTGAAGCAGTTGTCACACCGGTATAACAAATTGATGGTAGAAAAGGCAGTCTAAATGAATGAGCAACTCCACTGGATTTCTTGACTTGGTTCCATTATTAGACTGACCCAAACAACATATGCATATACGAGAATAGCTGAAAAAAAAAATCTCTGCTCACTGCTAATTGCACTTTACACTGACGTTATGTATCACTAACCACATGGTACTCTGGACAAAAAGCTTAACTAATTGTGCACTTACACTCACATTGTCTTATTAACCTGCAGCTGGGCATGGCGAGCGCGCTAGAGACCTTGTGCGGGCAATCCTACGGCGCAAAGCAGTACCACATGCTGGGCATCTACCTGCAGCGTTCCTGGATCATCCTCTTCGCCTGCTCCGTGATCCTCCTTCCGGTCTACATCTTCACGGAGCCACTCCTCGTTGCGCTTGGCCAGGATCCTGCAATATCCGCCGTGGCAGGCAACATCTCTCTGGTACATCCCGGTCATGTTCTCTTACGTCTGGTTCTTCACGCTCCAGATATACCTGCAGGCACAGAGCAAGAACGTGATCATCACGTACATCGTCATGCTCAACCTTGTCCTCCACCTCGTCTTGTCGTGGCTCATGACTGTCAAGTTCCAGCTTGGCCTTGCTGGGGTCATGGGATCCATGGTTATTGCCATGTGGATCCCCGTATTTGGGCAGCTTGCCTTAGTCTTCTTTGGTGGGTGCCCTCTGACGTGGACAGGGTTCTCGTCTGCTGCGCTCACTGACCTTAGTGCCATCATCAAGCTTTCATTATCTTCGGGTGTGATGCTCTGGTATGCCAGAAATTAGAGTTTTATTTTATTTTATTTTGTCTATTACATGATTTCAATATGTCTGAACACATATGCATTCTCTGCCTTGCCTTTTCAGTTTGGAGCTGTGGTACAACACCATACTGGTGATCCTGACAGGGTATATGAAGAATGCAGAGGTTGCTCTTGATGCCCTTTCAATATGGTAATGTATAGATCACTCAAACTTTGGATTTTTTCACTCACATCCTGCACCAACATTGGGATTGCTACTGCATATATGCCATTGCGCTCAATATATAGTTCCTTCGTGGTCATAAACAGAATAATTAAGCATTATTTCATATATTTGTGAAATGTGCAGCCTAACACATCAATGGTTGGGAGATGATGATTTCCATCGGCTTTCTGGCTGCAACAGGGTAACTTATTAATTATCTTCAGCTGTTATTCATTACTTCTACTTCCCACAACTTTGATGCTAATGCAATGTCTCCTCAGAGTACGTGTGGCAAATGAGCTTGATGCTGGAAGTGCAAGAAGGGCAAAATTCGCGATCATGAATGTGGTCATCACTTCTTTCTCGATCGGATTTGTGTTGTTCACACTTTTCCTAGTCTTCCGTGGAAACCTTGCTTACATATTTACTGAGAGTCGAGCAGTAGCCAACGCAGTTGCTGACCTTTCGCCTCTGCTAGCCTTCTCCACTCTGTTGAATAGTGTTCAGCCAGTGCTATCAGGTCTGCTTACTAATTTTACTGCATGAGTAGTACACATTACAAACGTTTTGCATGTTTCACTGATGTTGTTACTTGATGATCTATAGGTGTCGCTATTGGGGCAGGCTGGCAAAGTGTAGTTGCTTATGTTAATATTACCTCGTACCACCTGATTGGCATCCCTCTTGGAGCAGTACTTGGCTATGTGGTGGGATTTAATGTGAAGGTAATAAAAGAATTGATTATGCAACTTGGAACCACCTTTATGTCTGGTGCCTCTTAGCTTTAAGTTGTGTTTGTCACCCCATTTGGTCTTTTGCTATAGGGCATTTGGATAGGCATGCTGCTGGGGACACTAGTACAAACTATTGTGCTTCTGTTCATAACATTAAGGACTGACTGGGAAAAACAGTTAATCTTGATACAATCATAATGCATAGACAACTAGTTCTAGATGATTGGACATTACACTAAATTATTTTTCTTCGTAATTTTGCAGGTAGAGATTTCTCAAGAAAGATTGAAGAAACGGTACATGGAAGAGAACAGAAAACTGCAAGCTTCGAGGGAGAATGCTTGAATCAGCCATTCATAGTAGGCCTTTTTGGTTTAGACACAAACTTGTGCAGTGGTGATCTCTAAGCAGATGCATACACTTTCCCACCGTTTCAAGAATTATGTAAGAGGAATTCATAAAGGAAAAAGTTGTTTGGATTGCATTCCTCCAGATGCCAAGAAAGGCCCCATTAGCATTAGTGGCCCAAGTCTAGTAGGGGACAGAAAACATAATGTCATTCAAGGAAATCTCGATTTATTTCCCTGTTTTCAGCACTGACACTACATACTCGAGGTCATGTTTGCTATAGCTATGAGTATGAATGCAAGTCATATGTTTGCTACACCAGAAGTCATCCTGGAAGCAGCACTAAGAAACAGTATCAATGTTATGCTCCACCGTTGCATCTGCTAACACAATATGTATATTTTGCATGAAAAGAATAGAGCTTTAGGTGAGTGAGATGTTGGTGTAAATTGAAGCCAGAGACAGTTGCAGATGCAGGAGATGATGAACAACCTCCTTCCGTCATCGTCAGCCAATCGGCCATGGCTGAGAAGTCCATGATAGGCTTCACTCGTCGTCCTGGCAGATGCATTTCTTGCACGATGGTGGCGGCCTGTCATGTACTCTGGTTATGGGCCAAGGAATATTAGGTCTGGAGATTCATGGTGAAGCAATATGACGGGAGGAGAAAACAGAGAAGCCCATGGAAGTATGGAACAACAAAAACAGCAAAACGACTTGGTCTTCCTCGGCTCTCCTGTCTCCCCTTGGCTTCTCCTTGTCCGTGTTCCCTCGCTGCCTTCTTTGATTCTGCTCATCGATTCCCAACTCTCTCCTTCTGTTATTCTTCCCTGTTTTAGCTATCAAATTGTACCGCTGAACATTTGTATCGGATTTGCTTGGAAGTTCCTTCTTTTTGGAGATTTGCTTTCATGTTGGTGTTCTGGTTTGTGAGTTGGACAAGGGGTTCGTAACACGGCCGCGAGGCAACATGGATATATGGCACCATATCTATCGCACGAGAGAAGTGATGATGCGGCTAGGCAGAAAATGCAGGAGCCATCGTCAAAATGATCACTACTCTTGGTCGTCCCCATTATTTTCTCGATCTTGGTTGTCGCCGTTGCCTCTACTCTTTGACAAGCATAATTTTTCTTTGAGTAAATTTCACAAAATTACAGGTATTTTATCAAAATTATAATAAAATTACAGGTTTAAACTATAATTGCAGAAAACTACAAATTTAAAATAAAATTTATCACAAAACTATAAATTTTGTATCAAATTTATTACAAAACTACAGATTTTTATACTCAAATTATCACAAAACTACAAAATTTATGCAATGTGGCTGAAATTTACTGTATCAAATATATAGTTTTCTGAAACTATAGTTTAAATCTGTAGTTTGTGATAATATTCATAGAAGACCTGTAGTTTCGTGAAATTTACTCTTTTTTTTTCTACATACACTAGTAAAATATTCTCAACAGCGATGGATTAAACATCGTTCACACAAATAAATACACCCAGAGTTTTCTGTCTTTACAAATGTGACGGATAAAATCTCTGCACAGACACTCTTTATAGATCTAATAGACGAGCTTTTTCAAATCTCGCAGGTCTTAGATCCACAAGAACCATTGTTAGTTAACAAAATACAACTACTCAAAAAAAATATATGAGATCTAAAGAAAGTTATCGAAAAACAAAACAAATTCGCGACACCAGGCTGCCAGCAGTTTTACATACGATGCATGTAAATGATTATGTTTGTATTTAATTTTTTATGGTGAAGAATGAGAAACTTCAAATTTTAATATTAATATATTATTTTTTTAGGTTAATATTGTTTCTTATACCATAGCATTAGCGCGGCTATAAGGACTAGTAAGATATCGAAACCGAGGTTTTCTGTTGAAAACCACGAGAGGTTGTGAGCCAAAATTGCCTTTTCGATCTTGTATTGCACTGCTGCTGACCATCCCATGAACAGAACAGATTCCACAAACAAGAAACAAGGAAACGGTGATCCTAGCTGCCTACACCATGCATGCATTCCGATCCAATGCCTTTCCCCCCAACGGACACCGTATACATATGGTCTGTGGAAGAAGCTTGCTGCTAATAAAATATTCTCAACTTAATTGGTTCTGTTTTCTGTCAAAAGATTGCAAGTTTCTTGACCCGCAAGACCAAAATACTATAGGCTAAAATAAACACGCAAATTGCGGGTTGATTTCCAGGCAAAACAACATGCATTCCGAAAGCATGTGACACAACACAAGATACTTTTATATGTCCGGACTCCGGACATGCACTGACACATGTGCAAGTAGCTAGCTAGCAGAGATCACATTACAATTCAAAGTGTTTCCGGCCCCTGCATCTGAATATCCGATCATCTCCTCCAAATACACAAACTCCTGCACTTGTATCTTGGAGCGCAATTAAAGATGTAAACGGCCGGTGCACTTGTATCTTGGTCGCAGCGTGCTTCGGCCATGCATGCCGATCGCACGGGCGTCGATCAATCCACCCGTGACCGCAACCTTGCTTATTTTGTGGAAAATGCTCCCTGCCGATTATTGTCCTTGTATGGCAGGACAAAACGGCCGGCGTTTTCACTGTCTGCCCCCGGGCGGTCGTGTCGACGTGCCACCGCCTGCGTCGCAAACCCAAACTAGCACCGTTGGCGTGTCCACGTAGGTAAGTATATTATCCGCAGGATGTGGCACGCGATCTCCAATAATCCACAGCACTCTTATGTCATCCGATCTCCGGTACTGTCCTTGGCCAACAGTACTCACACGGGATGGTGGAGCTGCATGACTGCAGCACTGGAGTACGATCAACCTCGCCGGTCAGCGACCGTCTCTCACCGCGACCACCGCGATCAATTAGTTCCATTCAAGCTGTAGGCGGAGCGGGTACCGAACTGCCCGCGAGCCATGCTAAGTGCCAAGTAAGCATGCAGGGTTTACAGGACCCCATGAGTCGCATCTCGCCGCGATACCTCTGTGTCGACACCGGGCATCAAGCTGGACGCTTCTTATCTCAGGGTCTATTCTCATAGAAACTTTATAAGCAATTTTACAAAAAAAAAAAATCTTAATTCACATCGTGAAACACGCTCAACAGCATGTTAAGCCACATACATAGGCCATACACAAAGTCCAGAGGAGGCTGATGTGAGAGGAAGCCAGGAGGGAGGAGAGCGTTTCACGTTGTGAAGTTGAGAGTCTGTCGTCACGTTGTGGTCAAATTTTGTCTGGTCTATTATTAGTCACGGTCTACATCGATACACATCACTTTTTTACAACTTTGTCAATTTTTTTTTTTTTTTGAAAACCTGATGAACCAAAAAAAAACGGAATCAGACCGGTTTGACCAAGAACCAACAGTTTAATTTGTAAAACCATGGGCCTGACTAGCAAAGAACCAACAGACAGAGACGTAGGAAAGCAACTGGCATTTGCTGATTTTCGGGGTCCGCCACAAAGAGGAATTAACGAGCGACGTGCCCGACCTCGCGGCCACGGAACGCAAACAACCTCCCCTTCAATATAATGTTCCCCTCTCCATCATATATCTCAGCATATATCGATGAAATTAACAGCCGTTTTAGAATGATTAATTAAACACAACATGCAGATGCTCCTCTAACAAGCACGTGCTCCCTCCGGCACCAGCTACCTCCGTCGCTTTTTGCACTGCACCGCTGCCGGCTGCCTATAAAACATTCTCACCGCTGCAGCCACACTTATCTCTGCTCAACATTCTCACTGCCTCCCACCATCGATCACCTCCACTACTCCATAGTAGCACTGAGTAGCTTGGAGGACTTCTGCTGCCGTCCATTGCCATGGAAACGGAGAACCGCCAGCTGGGAGACGACGTCGACGAGACGTCGAAGGTGCCTCTGCTGCAGGCGAAGCCGCAGCGTGAGGCCGCCGCCGCCGACGACTCGTCGTCGCAGTCGCTGGGCCGGCGCGCTTGGGAGGAGAACAAGAAGCTGTGGGTAGTGGCCGGACCCTCCATCTTCACGCGCTTCTCCTCCTTCGGCGTCACCGTCATCAGCCAGGCCTTCATCGGCCACATCGGCGCCACCGAGCTCGCTGCCTACGCGCTCGTCTCCACCGTGCTCATGCGATTCAGCAACGGAATACTCGTAAGTTGAATGTGTCCTAAATGGATCAGTTAGTTCCTCTTTCTCATTCATCTGATAAACATCCATGCATGCCAGAACCAGCAGCAGGTTGTTAATTAACTTGTTATAATATAGCATCAAGCGACATACTGTTAGTAATAGGAACGGCGTAAACTAAGGATGGATGAAGATTCGTCACAAATTCTTTTTTTTCCCCAAACTCGTGATATGTTCATCTTGGTGTATCTATCTGTTGGTGTATCTGCCTTATTAGTCAAAACCAAGGCACCCTGTGCTTCAGCAGCTGGTTTACTTCCCAGTGGTTTTATATGGACAGCGGCCAGCCGCAGATTACTGACAAGACAAATTCTCCAGCCACAAGTTCTAACTACCGCCACGCCTGCATGGAGTGACATATATATTTGGCAGGGACACAGAATTAAGTGAAGGGGCCCGTAGGTTGAGCTTGAGTTGTGCGAAGCCAATTAGACAGCTCCTTTATTATTCATGAATGAGGGTTGAAAGCGCCAGGCAACCAACACCGTCAGTTTCAATTTGCATCTCCGATCCACACACTTCTGCTCCATAGGTTCTCAACACCTACTCATTTGTCCTGGTCTTCTCCCAGTGAAGAGCAATTGTCCAATGCGTCAATCATTCATCATGACCACTCCTCGGTGTGTCAAATTGGTGGTAGGAAAGTTAAAATGAATGAGCAATTCCACTGGATTGCTTGACTTGGTTCTATTCTAAGAGGCAGATTCTACGGTACACCAAATAAATATAGATCGTCTATTTGCACGGATCTTGATTATTAAATGAGGTAAAAGCTCTTTCATAATTATTAATTACTAAAACATTTAATTTAGAAATAAATCAATAAGTAATATGAAAAGTGAGGCATGTGACAGTTTTAGAAACTAAAACCTTCAATTTTGAAAATAAACTCATTTGACAGGTTTGAAAAGTTGCATGTATATTTTGTACTTTCCTTTTTTTTCATATATGCTAAGGTGGATTTTATATTTCGTATTTTTTCTTTTTTTTTCTTTCAAAATTCGACGGTTCAGATTTAGTTGTTGTTTCATCTGCTAGGAGGTAAAAGATCGGAGGTTGGTCTACCTTTGCATGGCTCTTCTAAGACTGACCCAAACAACATCTGCACAAACGCGAATAGTTGAAAAAAATATCTGCTCACTGCGAACTGCAATTTACTCTGATATTACATACTTTATCACTAACCACATGTTACTATGTACAACCAAAATATATACTGTATGTTTTACAAGCTTAACTAATTCTACATTTCACTCACATTGTCTCAACCTGCAGCTGGGCATGGCGAGCGCGCTAGAGACCTTGTGCGGGCAATCTTACGGTGCTAAGCAGTACCACATGCTGGGCATCTACCTGCAGCGCTCCTGGATCATCCTGTTCGCCTGCTCCGTGATCCTCCTTCCAGTCTACATCTTCACGGAACCACTCCTCGTCGCGCTCGGCCAGGATCCTGCAATATCCGCCGTGGCCGGCACCATCTCGCTGTGGTACATCCCGGTCATGTTCTCGTACGTCTGGTCCTTCACGCTCCAGATGTACCTGCAGGCGCAGAGCAAGAACATCATCATCACGTACCTTGCCATGCTCAACCTTGGCCTCCACCTCGTCCTGTCGTGGCTCATGACGGTCAAGTTCCAGCTTGGCCTTGCTGGGGTCATGGGATCCATGGCTATTGCCGTGTGGATCCCCGTGTTTGGACAGCTTGCCTTCGTCTTCTTTGGTGGTTGCCCTCTGACATGGACAGGGTTCTCGTCCGCTGCGCTCACCGACCTTGGTGCCCTCATCAAGCTCTCATTATCTTCTGGTGTGATGCTCTGGTATGCCAGCAATTACAGTTTTATTTTATTTTATTTTGTCTATTACATGATTTCAATATGTCTGAACACATACGCATTCTCTGCCTTGCCTTTTCAGTTTGGAGCTGTGGTACAACACCATACTGGTGCTCCTGACAGGGTATATGAAGAATGCAGAGATTGCTCTTGATGCCCTTTCAATATGGTAATGTATAGATCACTCAAACTTTGGACTTTCCCATCAGGACCAATACCAAAAGCATTGTTGCATCTATTTGTCAAATGTGCAGCCTGAACATCAATGGTTGGGAGATGATGATTTCCATCGGCTTTCTAGCTGCAACAGGGTAACTTATTTATCTTCAGCTGTTATACATTACTTCTACTTTCTACAACTTTGATGTTAATGCAATGTCTCCTCAGGGTGCGTGTGGCAAATGAGCTTGGTGCTGGAAGTGCAAGAAGGGCCAAATTCGCAATCCTGAATGTGGTCATCACTTCTTTCTCGATCGGATTTGTCTTGTTCATACTCTTCCTAGTCTTCCGTGGAAACCTTGCCTACATATTTACTGAGAGTCGGGCAGTAGCCAACGCAGTTGCTGACCTTTCGCCTTTGCTAGCCTTCTCCATTCTGTTGAACAGTGTTCAGCCAGTGCTGTCAGGTATGCTTGCTAATTTTACTATGTGATTAGTATATATTACGAACGCTTTGCATGTTTTACCGATTTTGTTAATTGATAATCTGCAGGTGTCGCTGTTGGGGCTGGCTGGCAAAGTGTAGTTGCTTATGTTAATATTACATCGTACTACTTGATCGGTATCCCTCTTGGAGCAGTGCTTGGCTATGTGGTGGGATTCCATGTAAAGGTAAAAAAAAAAATACAGTTTGGGAGTAGCATCTGTATTTCTGGTGCGTCTTGGCTTTAAGTTGTGTTCATCACTCCATTTGGTACATTTGTTCTAGGGCATTTGGATCGGCATGCTGCTTGGGACACTAGTACAAACTATTGTGCTTCTATTCATAACATTTAGGACTGACTGGGAAAAACAGGTAATCTTGATACATTTGTAATGCATAGACAACTAGTTCTAGAAGATTGGACAATACACTATATTATTTTTCATTCGTAATTTTGCAGGTAGAGATTGCTCAAGAAAGATTGAAGAAATGGTACATGGAAGAGAACAGAAGACTGCAAGCTTCAAGGGAGAATGCTTGAACCAGCCATTCATAATAGGCCTTTTTGGTTTGGACACAAACTTTTTGAAGTGGTGATCCCTAAGCAGATGCATACACTTTCCCACCATTGCAAGAATTATGTTAGAAGACTTTATAAAGGGAAAAGGTGGTTATTCTGCTGAAAGTTATCTGGAGTCTATTCCTAAAGATGCCAAGGTCCATTAGCATTAGTGGCCCTGAAGTCTAGTAGGGGGAAAACATTATGTCAATCAAGGAACTCTCGATTCATTTCCCTGTTTTCAGCACTGACACTACATACTCGAGGTCATGCTTGCTATAGCTATGAATATAATGCAAGCCAGATGTTGCAAAATCATTTTGCGGTGTGCTATTGCTAGAGTTCTCGCCAAAACAGAGCTTGTAATTGTGGGAACTTGCAGAGAGTGTGTGTGTACACATGGATACGACTGAATCCATTGAGTTAAGCAATTGTAGTCTTATACTGTTGTACATCAATCTTTTTTTTTTTACTCGAGCTCTAAATTATTTAGAGAAATTAAATGAACTGAATTATGAGCCCGTGTGCTGATTCATTCGAAGTTAGTACTCAGATGTAGCTGTCAGATAAGAAAATCAAATTTAAATTCGTGCAAGCACAGATTGTAGAAATTCCAGAATTAATAATTTGATTTGGTGAACGTCGATCCAGCGTTGGAGGTGACTGAATCCAATCGACATGGGGGCCACCGAGCGGGAGATGAGGAGATTCTCTTGTCGGTGTTGGGTGAAACCCGGTCCTATACGCTGGAGTAGAATACACATGTCCGTTCTATTCTAAAATTGTTTCCATCACGATGACAGTATTTTTTTTTATCCAACGCCAGCAACTGCTGCCCTGCTTTTATAGAAAGCAGATCAAAAGTTTGACAACCCAGTCAAGCATACAGACATAGAGAACACACTCCTCCCTAGAAACCTCCTTGTGAAAAACAAAACCATACAATTCTCAACAAGCGCACAATCGACATCAGAAAAGATAAACATAACTCCAGAGCCAGCCAACAATCTCCCATTTAACAGAAATAAGCTGCTGTGGGTAAAAGAAAAGGTTGGACTCGTGCTAAAAGCTTCTGGATAGTCACCTCCAGATTTGAAATACCATGTAGTACGATTTCAGCCGGTTTGGCAGGGAACTTGGATTGAATAGACATTCTGTTCTTCGACTTCCAGATGGCCCAAAGAAAACCTGCACATAAACAAGTATACATGTGGAAGCTAAGGCCTGTTTTAAACTGATGCCAATCTAATTCCCAGGTTCTGATAGAAGTAGGTTGACCCCTCCACCCCAGGGTCTCCTCAATATAACACCAGCAGCAAAACGCCAATGGGCAGCTAAAAAGAGTATGATTCTCATCTTCCTTTTCCTCGCATAAGCTAAAAAGTTTACTCCTGTCGGTGTTCTGACCACCGACACAGTAAAATTTACGTAACTAAGAGGAGTATTTGTGTGCTCTTCATATTCGAATAGTCTAGCCTATGAAAGAGACTCAAGGGTTAACCTGGTTCGGGCCGTCAAGAGGCGTAATACGCTACGTCCAGTGATAAGAAAGAGATCAAATCGTATAAACTCAAGAACACGAGTACAATGCGGAAGGGTCTTGGCTCAATCAAGAACCCTAGCTCGTGTGGGTGGATATGGTTATAACGGAATTGCTAACCTCGCTTCTCGTGTAATGCCCCATGGTACCCCTTTTATAGAGGTCAGATCAGGAGCACCAACTTGGCGGCTAAGGAACCTGTTGGCCCTCCACCAGGTGGGGCCTTGATCGTTGCTTGAGTTGGTCGTCAGACCCCGCTGGCGCCAGTGCAGTTGTCCGCTGGCTTTCGTACGTCCTTTGTTCAGTCGCGGGGGACAAATGACACTTTTTCATCTTGCTTCGCTGGCTGCTTTACCAACTTTTAGAATGCTTTACCTTCTGCTGTATGTTGTCAAAAATCTCTGCGATCTTCAGTGGTTGGTTGTTAAGGCGTTGCTCGACCCTCGAGGGTCAGGCCAGAGCGTTAGCTTTTAGCTGTTGGTGGACTGAATCTTGTTGTCGTGTAGCTTCAGCCTTCCATCGGTCAGGCTTGGACGCTCGTGTAGATTCGACCCCTGGGGTCGAGATGTTCTTAGTGGGATGTGATCTTTCGTGTGCTATAGACGGGTCGTGTGTCGTAGTTTACAGATGGGCCTTCGTGTAGAGGCTGGGTCCGTAGTACCCGGGGTATACTATCCTGACAGTAGCCTCGAGCCCTGCGCCGTTTGCAATCTTTATTAAGGCGGCGCTGGGCTGATCCTTGCTGAAGTTTGACTTCTGATCCTACGGGGCGCGCGAGGGCACCCATAGGGCATAGCCGCCGAGTGATCCGAAGGGTCGGTCGTGGGCTAAGTTTTCGTCTTTGACATTGTTCGTTGATGGTCAATCCTACGGGTGCGCACGAGCACGCCCGTAGGGCGTAGCCCCCGAGCGATCCGTGATGGTCAATCCTAGCCTTCGAGCCCTCGAGCGATCCAAAGGGTCAGTCGTGGCTTAGTCTTCGTCTTCGACCTCGTTCGTTGATGGTTGATCCTACGGGTACGTGCGAGCACGCCCATAGGGCGTAGCCCCCAAGCCTCTGAGTGATCCAAAGGGCCGATCGTGGGCTTAGTCTTTGATTGTTCCCGACCCCTGAAGTCAGTTTGAGGCTGATTTTCGTTATCAGCTGAGTGTTGAGACAGATGCCTAGATTGGACCGGTCAGACCGGTCGCGTCTCATGATCAGCATCGTGTCTAGGTTAGACTGGGTGGTCCAGTCATTTTTCATGATCAGCACCTCGAGCAACTATCGGACCGGTCGGTTTATCACCCGACCTCTCATTTGTCTCGATCCATGAGATGACTCACGACATTAGTAATAGGCATCGGTAACAGTTCCAACGATCGCACGATCCCGGTGCCTCCACGTGAACAGCAGATATGGCATCTGGAAATTGTAACCGTCGGTTGATCCGGTTGGTTGGGTGATGCCGATCGGATGGCGGTGGGGGCGCAGCGCTTCGAGCGTTCGCGTCCCATCAACTGGCGCCAGTCAGCCATTGACTGACATGTCAGACAGGCTTGCGTCACCTCCATCTTGGCGGAGGTGGCGAGGCGGCGTCCGACCCTACCCGTCAGTGAGTGGGGTGCTGGCGCGACGGGTGCTCATTGTGAAGCACGCCCACGATGGCGTAGTTACTGTGCCGTCACGTCGTGGTTAGTGGGGGGTGAGTAATGTTCACCCCCCGGTAGTCTTTAAATAGAGGGGCGCGGTGATTTCGAAATTCACCGGTCTCTCGTTGTCTTCATCCTCAAGCTTCCTGTCGTACCCCATTTTTATGATAACCTGTGAGCACCGTACCAATCCTTAGATCAGTAGTTGGTACGCACGTACATCGTGGATACCTAGCACATACTATGAATATTACATATATTGTCCCAGATAGAGTCTTACAAGCAAGCCTTAAATTACAAGTCATCGAAGTGTGCTAGACAACCTCGGACAGGCATTACATAAAAGAGAAAGACAAGAAGCAAAAACCACAGACAAACTTGCACGCAGAACGAGCCCTACTCGTCGCCATCGAGTCCGGCACCATCTTCTTCTTCATCTGAATGATGACAGCAAGCGTGAGTAGAAATGTACTCAGCAAGTCTTAACTCCGTACTTAGCTATATTCATCCATAATAAGCCAGCAAGGGGAGGCTGTGGTGTTCTTTTAGAAAAAGCAGCATAGTTATGCAGGCAACGCTACAGAGGGTTTTCAAAATAGGAAGAGAAGTGATCCTATTCTATCAGTATTTTAGAGGTTGGACCTGGGAGAGTAGTCACCTTTCCCGCCAGTTTCTATTTTTTTTTAACTAGATGGGCCTCCACTATCTCAACCAGACACATTGTAAAACACGGGCACCTACACCCACTCACGCCATCAAAGAGATGATTAAGACTAATCAAAGTGAGCCCAAGTTAGTGTGTCAATACCGTGACAACGGTCATTTCGGATGGATTATACACTCTGCAAAAAATTGTACACTGTACCCACAGGCTATGCACCTCTTGATCAACAGAGTCGCATAACGTCCATTCCAACATACACTAAAATATCCACAAAGTTCACCTTAAGATACAAACAGAGGTCATCTCTCGGGGTTTTTCAGGCCACCGATGACGCGATAGCACATTCCCACAGCCATATCGTGGGTTTAGAACATCGACGTCTCCTTTTTGGACCCCACACACGAACGTGTAATTATAGAAACTAGAGGGCTATACCTATGGGCAATACGATCCCATAGCGTGGGCTATTGCTGTAATCGAAGATCAGAATGTGAGTATCTCACGTCTGCTCCTACGACTTGTGTCTCTCTTGTGTTTCTCAACCACCTTTAGAGGTCATTGTGGATAACCAAAGGGGTGGAGTGAGTCCCGCTCAGACAGGTTCTGTGGTTGCACGAAGTCACTACGTTGAGGTCCGATGAACCGGTCTTTATATGACAGAGGCGGCGCTCGTCCACGACAGGTGGACCAGTACGAAGCCTAACATCCAACAGAACACATAGCACTAGGAGCCCGTCTCACGACCAGAAACAATATCCCTTCCCATCACCTAGCACCAGTTTGTACTATCACCCAACCCTCTTTATTTAACTCACGCCACCAAACTCAGTTTAACAAGTTTTGATAAATGATGAGTATATAGTGTGGTGAGCCATGGCCTCGCATGAGTGTCCCTAAGCATTCTAATTCATGCCAGCTTTCCAGTCATTAAAATATTTAATGAAGTGAGTTCTATGGTTAACAAGGCTCGATCGACAACTCGGTGTCGAGGTGATATTTATACTTAATGAGAGCAAGTAACTGACAAAAATATAAATACGTAGCTAACAAGTAGGTTCATAACTACATGATGTTTTGAACATATATATTATAATCATGCAAGCACACAGGTCCTATAGGTGCAAAGCCAAAAATCTAAGAGCAAAATGATCAAGAGATCAGGACTTGCCTTCGAAGATGTCCTCGGGATCTTCCTCGTATTCCGAGTTGTCGGCTTCTTCGTCTTCGAGCGCCTCGTTGTTTTCACGAGTAAACGATAAAATAAATTTATACAGAAAAGAAAGGATTGAATAATCACCAAATTAATAGAAAGTCTCGGAGTGTTGGGTGGCTTTATAAGGTGGAGCTCTGGTTTATGGTTCTAATGGTGCAAAAATCTCAATAAACGGAGGTGATATATGAAAATGGTGGTAAAAACAAGATGTGAGGATCTTTTTTCAATTTCCTAAAAACTGGAGCGCTAATGTGGAATTTGTGGTGACAAAAAGGGCTTTGCTAAGTGGGTATTTAATTTGTAGGGGTGTATTTGCAAAGTGAGAATTTTCTTATAATTTTTGAGAATTTATTTAGACTAAAATGGCCCCAGAATAAATCTGTGTGTGCACTGGTGTGGGTGGCCATAGCAATTTCGGCTTGTGTGGTTGACAAGTGGGTCAGTGAGAGCGGGCGACGGCTGACTGCCGTGCGGGCCCGGAGGCCTGACAGCCCGCGCGTAGGCCACAGTGGCCTTGCGGCCTACTGGACCGGAGGCTTAGGCGCCGTGGGCACGAAGAGCGCGGCCCATTGGCGGCCTGCTGGATCGGGCCAGCTCATGCGGCTCGACGCGGCCGGT
>BCLH01001423.1:0-24132 GCA_001602315.1 Zoysia pacifica | reverse complement strand
GGCCGGCCGGCGGCGTGGCGGCGTCCTCCAGCTCCGAGGCGTCGTCCCCCCTTTCGCGAGGCGCCAGGGGCAACATGTGGGTGCCGAGGGCCTATGCGTGAGGTCGGGGTGGCCAGAAACCGTGCGGTGGCGCCCGGCCGGCGACATGAAGGAGGCGGCGGCGTTAAGTGGCGCTCAGTGCCGAGCTCCGAAAGAGCCGGAGAGGCCGAGCCGTGTGGTCGTGTGGATTTATGGGTGGCCAAGGGTGGTGGGTAGGTGATTAGATGGCCGGAATGGCGGGCGGCAGCGTGAAATCGAAAGCGGGCGGCGGTGGCCGGAGTTGGGAAGGTAAGCTAAAAATTGGGCGCGGCGGCGAGAGCTCTGTGAGGGTGCTAGGACCCCCGGGGAGCCGTTTTATAGGCGACGAGGTGGTCGGCGGAGAGGGCACGGCGACGACCGGTCAAGGTGAGTTGGTGGCCGCAATTACTGAGGATGGGCGAGCTCCCACTGTACGGGTGACGGAGGATGACGTCGCGGCGGGACTGTGGATGATGCGCGGGTTGGCAGCATGGGCGATGCCCCGTCAACGGTCGGCCTTCGGTGATCGACGGTGACTCGACGGGAGAGGGTGACGTCGGGCTTGTGTGACGACGCGACGCAGCGAGGCAGCCCTGTGGATGACGGGGAATGGCGTGACGCCCGGCTTGGAGTGTGTCAGGTGGTGCCCATGAGCGGTGGAGTGGCGCGGCGTGGCTCGCCGAAGCGCCGGTGGCCCGGCTCGGCAGCGGCGGCGGCTTGGGGAAGGACACTCTTTCATCTTGCTTTGCCGATCGTCTGGCTGCTTTACCAAACTCTGAAATATTTTACCTCCAGATAAGGTTGCTTTACCTCCTATTGTACATTGTCAGGAATCTCTGCGTTCAATGGTTGTTTGTTAAGGCATTGCCCGACCCTCGGGGTCGGGCTAGAGCGTTGGCTTGTAGTTGTTGGTGGGCTGAATTTTGTTGTCGTGTAGTTTCAACCTTCCGTCGGTCGGGCTTGGACGCTCGCGTAGATCCGACCCCTAGGGTCGGGACGTTCTTGACGTGATCACATCCTTCGTGGGCTGTAAACGGATCGTGAGCCGTAGTTTACATGAGCCTTCGTGTAGAGGCTGGGTACGTAAGTACTCGAGGCATACTATCTCGACAACTCCCCTTCCAATTCCTATCCACTAAGGTAGCTCTCGCTGGAATTTTTTGCTGCCTTGCTTGCCACAAGAAAATTTTGACTTTCAGTGGTATCTTGGTCTTTCATATCTTCAGTAAACTGAAGTTGATTACTCCACTATTAGTCCAAAATCTGTACAGTGAATTTGCAGTATAAGACTTGTTCGTAAAGGTCCACCCAATTGTATCTGGTTGATCTGTAAGGACTACGTGGCGCAGTTTACCATAAAGAATTTCCCATTGTCGGGCTTCCGTTGGCCTAGTATCATCCCTGTGTAGCGAGCTCCTACTACCCTCACGAGGTGTAAAGTTGGGTAGTACCTGGTTCTTCCAGAAGCCAGTCTTCTCATCGACGGTCCACTGCATCCGTCGGGGCTTCACTTGCCAACTGGCCTCTGGGCAGCGGTCCATAATTCCCTGTTTACCGCGCCCAAAGTCACCCGAAGATCTGCGCCTCCGTGATCGCGGGATCCACTTTTGCACTGCAGTTTTTCCCGCAGATCGTGTTCCATTCTGTAGTCTTCCCGATGGCCTTCTGGATTTCCCCAAACATCATCATCTTCGTCAGCTCGCCTCTTCCACAACCTCAGCGGTGGGCGACCATCATCCCGCCCCATGGAGATAGCCGCCGCGAAGGATTTGGTGAGCGGTGGCAGCGGGAAGCGGCGGAAGATTTTCCTAGCCTGGTGCCCTAGTCGCTGAACCTTTCCAGGGCGGGCCGGATATCCAACCTCCCCCTTATGATCCTGAGTTGAAAATTTAGAGACCCAGACCCAGCGATGCTTGATCTCCAATTTCCACGAGTGGGCATGAATCACCGTATGCTGTTCCTCAACTTTCCACGGCCCAAACGGCCCAGGACTGTTTTGATCATGCAAAAACTTACCGCCACTTCGACGTTCCTGGACCTTGGTAACTGGGAGGTTTGGAATCCGCTTGGGAATTCGATTGATTGCCTTCTTAAGTTGAGCAGAAGCTTTCTCCAGATCAGTGTCGCCTCCTACATCCCTCATCCACGTGAACTAAGGATCATTACGCTTCAAAAGTCTCAACTGATTGCAATCCGGGGAAAAAGCAGAATCTCTCGTAGAAGACAACTGAACTGTGGAATTCCTCCCCTGCTCACGGTGAGGAGAAACACGATCTATCGAAAGTGGAATACCTTCACCGGGATCTGGTTCAAAATCCACCAACCTCGCCGTGCCCCACTTTGCGACCGAAGTAGGGCCAGTTCGATCGATCTCCAACAGCCAAAAGCACCTGACCAGCCCGCACTTTCAGAATCCTGCAAGGCCGCTTTGTCGTAGGATCAGCAGACAGAGCAGTGTGATCCATGGTGGAGAGAGCTCCCCATCCTTTTCCCGTCTCCAGACCATGTGGTAAACCTGTAGCTTCCCCCGACGAGACCGCCAAGTCAGGCTCGGAGACCCCCTGCCATGAGGATGACAGGTCGCCGACGGGATGCCAACCTCCAATGGCCCGGAGGATGACCCCTGCAGCTCCTCCGTGGCGGGGTTAGGGTTAGGGTTATGCTCCATGTTCCGGCGCTCTTACCATCGATGTCGCCATCACAATGACAGTTCTAGCTCGAAGTGAACTTAGAATTATTGTTCTTATACATGACAAAACATATTGACAACAAAGAAGTATGACAGATGATTAGCTAGTAGCAGTAGCTAGTACAACTCTGATCTCAGCAAGCCATTGCAAAACTAAAGAAATCTAGCTAGCTGGCTATCTATGAATCTGATTATCCATAATGATCCATATATGATCAATAACAGGTGGTCCAAAACTTTACTGTTCATTGATGCTGTGACGTAATTAAGCAAGTGGACAATGGAGAGAAGAAGAGGCTTTAGCTAGTGGCCGGCGGACCTGTGTCTGGACCTCGATTAATTAGCTCAGATCCGCAATACCCTACACGACTTAATGAGCACTACCTGTTCACGGTGCAAGCATTAGCAGGGACCAGATATCCATCTATCCTCACCACCGTCGACGTCGACGTACGGCGGCCATGATCACCGGCGACTAAGAACAACATGCCGAGCACGCCGATGTCCTAGACCTTTTGCTAGCTCTTCGTCATTAGCAGGAGCGGAAAACTGGAAATTCTGCCAACATAAGAACGCGTAATGTAAATTATATGCGTCATTGCAGTTGAATAATATAGCTTATTTGCATCATGATTGATCCACCAACACTGATCACAGTGCAAAAGCAATCGTTTCTTAGCTTACTTTGCTTAGTCATCCACCACAAGATTTCAGGCGCAAGGGTCAACTTGCCGATCGGTCGACAGGGGATTAAATGAGGGTGCATGAAACTCTTTTTCCTTGCGTTTAAGACACTGTTGCAGTGGCAGTGGTCCTATAATTATGTAGTGATGCCACTGTTTGACATGATAATGACACGAACACCGGGCAATTAAGCTTGCAGCTGTGTGATCTCCCCAGTGAAACCATGGAGCTTGATATCGGCTCCCTGTGACTCCACCATAACTCGATTCATAGATTCAATAAGATGCTGAAATAAATTCCAATTGTTGCTATACTTTCTCTATTCTTTCAATAGGCACGACTTTTTTTTTTTGCGAAACATTTGGTGATTGAAATTCAAAAATTGTAGTTTATATATAATTCATGCGTGCATATGAAGAGGCCACGCTAGCTATTGTTGTGCTCACAATTGTTATTATGTCAGTTTGTATGAAGTAGCTGCGATCAGCCAATGTTCGTGTAAGATATATTTGAAATCAAATAAATTCCACAAACACCCCAGCAGGTGTATAGACTATAGACACGTGAGATTATAAATAACTAAAAAGGGACTTTTGTCGATTGAGCAGGGAAGCGCATGTGCCGTGTATCGTGGAACCCCAAACTCCCACAAGCACGACCAAGATGGATGTGCTGTGCTGCTGCACGGCATGGCTTGCTACTGTGCAACCGCAGACGTGTGTTAATTATATGCAAACAGCAAGCATTTCCTGCACATACTTAATTATTATAGGGTATGGCTGCACTGAGGGTGTAGCGGAAACAAGAGGATCCTGCTTTAATACATGGTCCATCTGCGCGAACTAGTTAAGAGGCATGAGATCCTGCTTTGATCTTGTTGTGATATCAAGAGAAAAAGAGACTCCTTTGATCTGATGTTGAGTATACATACAGAAGTGCACCAGAATGACTGTCTACGACTGCAATTGACCTGCTATTGTGTTTTGTGATTACAAAAGTGCATCAGAACAAAACACCTTGAGTACTCTGGTTACTTGTATGCAAAAGCTTTAGGAAGCCTATACAGCTTTAAGTTTCACACAGGGGCAAGCAACAGGCAACAGGTACTCGAGCCACTCGTCGCTTTAAAGAGGGTGTCAAACTGTCCATTTCTATTATTCATGTGATGCTGTTGACAGAAAAAGAAAGCATGCACATAGAGAGTTAGTAGCAAAGACTGGCTTGCATGCTACAGAGTGAAAAAGAAATGATCAGGTGGTAGCTCATAGGTTAGTTAGACGATAGCAAGTGAAAAGGAGCTCTCTCACATTCACTCTCCCTGCAATATATATATATATACACACACACACATGCGTCACTGCACGACACTGCCGCTCTCCTACAGGACAGACAGCAGTTGCGCAGGCCATCGCCGGAGAAGATGGGGAGGCCGCCGTGCTGCGACAAGGTGGGGATCAAGAAGGGTCCATGGACGCTGGAGGAGGACATCATCCTCGTCTCCTATGTCCAGGAGCACGGCCCCGGCAACTGGAGGTCTGTGCCCATCAACACCGGCCTTATGCGCTGCAGCAAGAGCTGCCGCCTCCGGTGGACCAACTACCTCCGCCCTGGGATCAGGCGCGGCAACTTCACGCCCCATGAAGATGGCATCATCGTCCACCTCCAGTCCTTGCTGGGCAACAGGTAGGCAACGGAGTATTTCATTCATCACTTCTTCTGCTCATCTTTGCTAGTTTTTCACAGCAACATGGCCAACATTAATTATGTCGAACAATAACAGTAATTAACTTTTGCAGATGGGCGGCCATAGCGTCTTACCTCCCTCAGAGAACCGACAACGACATCAAGAACTACTGGAACACCCACCTCAAGAAGAAGCTCAAGAAGCACCAAGCCATCGGCGCCATCTTCGCGCCCCCTCCCTCCGATCTATCGTCAAGCACTGTGCCTACCCTCACCGGCGCCGGCCATGGCGGCCACCCAATGATCACCAGTCCCCTCTCCAAAGATAACTACGCGCCGCGCACAGCATGCAGCAACCCTGGCGACGATGTTACCCAGCTCATCAGTCGGCGTTCACCATTCGCGGCCGCGGGCTCCCTTGACGCTGAAAGCAGCTCGTCGTCGTCGTACGCGTCGAGCATGGACAACATATCCAAGCTGCTTGACGGATTCATGAAGAGCACCACGCCGCAGAATGACGCGGCCGACATCAAGCCCTCGTCCAATCCTTTGCTGTCTTTTGAACAAGGGTCCGGCGGCAGTGCGCTACCGAACTTTGCCGACGTACTGCTACCGCAACCAGTGTTGATGGAAGAACGCAGTCACCACGAACAACCCAAGCAGCAGCAGGAACAGGCGCCGTTGTCATCGATCGAGAAGTGGCTGTTGGACGAGGCCGCCGAGCAGGTCGGCGGTCTGATGGATCTGTCCGACGGCTGCTGCTCAGTTCCAATGCTGTTTTAGTTATTACCTCAAGAAAACAAGAAAAAAGAGGGCATGATATACAAGTCAGTTAGATAGTTTAATTTGCTGGTTTATATTATTTGTAGGAGAAAGCTACATATATGCGTGTATACATGAGAGAAATAATACATACATACTAGCTAGTCAAACGTCATTGTGAGTCAGGGTCATGTTACAGAAACGTTACTCCTAGAAGTTGGTTAACCTGGCACTGCAATCAAACGTCAGGAGAATAAAAGATAGCAACAGGAATAAATAAGTCAGTCTGAAAGTGGGAACATATATGTGACATGTACTAATATGTAAGCGTGATGCAATGAACCTAATTTCTGCCTGATAATTTTGTAATTGATTTTTTTGTTATGCATATTTTTATTGCAGCGAGCTTTACTTGGATCTGTCATGGAATTGATCAATAGGCCCTGCCATGGATTCTTGCAATAATCCTTTGTTCAGTCCTGAAATATGAACGCATAATGGTTTACACTCCTTTTTATTCCAAAAATGTAAGCATTTCGAGTCATGAATCAGATTCATAACTAGAAATGCTTTCATTTTGTAACAGAGAGTAATATGCAATTTTGTTAGAATTAAGCTGCAGAGAGATGAAGCAGTTGCAGTCTCTGTCAGCAAGTAGATGGTCCCTCATCACCTTTAGTGCAGAAAGAAAACAGCACTCATTTCGTCTCCTTCAAAATAAATTGTAACGGTTTCATATAAATCGCATGAATGCTAAAGCATTTTTATGCAGTCAGCTTTCAATAAAAAACATACATATTTGCAACCACACGGTTCAATTTTTTACATCTATGGCGCCTAGCAAGCGATCAACATCTCTGGATGTGTAATATTAGTTAGTTATTTGTCGAAATAGGCCTACTGGTCCCACAAAAAAAAAAGATTGTTGAAGTCCATATGAACTCATCAGATTAAGAAATCTATGACGTGTCCTCCCTGGTATATGTCTCTTTATAGTAATAAAGTTTCATCCGTAGAAAAGAGAGAGAGACATCTCAATCTTTTATAGCGTGGTATGGAAATTTCCCAAGCCAATCAGTCAGTATATACTAGATGATGGCAGGTCTTCACAGTTTTTAATTTCTTTCCAAAAATATGCAGTTCATCAAATGAACTTAAATATAGGCAAAATTTGGGTTGACTCAGCGATTTTAAGCCGATGAAGTCCCCAACCTTTAGGCCTGTCACAAAGCTTAGCATGTCTCCGAAATCTCAATGTGCCACACCTGAGCGGTGAGTTCCTGGCCCAATTTCCTTGTTGCATCTACAAGCATGGCCAGAATGTCAGTATAACCATTCAGCATTTTAATTTTCTGGTCGAACCACAACCAAGAAATAATGAGTCAAGTCACAATCTGACTAATTTGGATTATTAAGTCTTCAACCAAATGAAAGAAGGATGACAACCTTCTTCCCCACCTAAAAACGGAGCTCTAGAGTCACTGATATCAAGCCAGAGAAAAGCAATTCTTGCGCACATCCTGGAGGAAGACCCAAGCTACGGAATAGATATATCAACTGGACATATTTTTTTTATGAAGCCATGGCAACATAAATATTCAAAGTTTATATATGTGTCGTATGGATAGAAAAGATATTAATGACTGCATCAACGCAGCAAAAGCATCTTATCTATGCTCCAAATGAGCTACTAGCTAGGTATCCGGAAAAGCGATTAGCACTGATTTTTGTATTAGAATAATAAGTCAGGACCATATGGACCACGTTTGATTTAATCACAACAATGAAATTCGCCAGCAAAACCAACCCACAGTTAGAAATTAAGTATGAAAGGTCAATTCATAATGCCCTCATGTGGACTGCACACACTCAATCCACTGTCTTTCAAGAAGGTTCTTAGTACAGGATGAAACTAAGGGTAAACAGTAGTTTGTCTGCCAGCTTCATCCAACTATGCTATACCTGTTTCAAAACAGACCAAAACTGATCTTCAGTTCAAAAAACTATGTAATCTGAAAAGCGTTCCTCAAAATTTGATCCTTAGTTATAAAGCATAGATTGGTCTTGTGCAATATCTTACATTAAAGTTCATCAGCACAAACAGGAAAATAAAATATGATGTGTCTGGAATCTTCGATCGTTCATCCCTCATACTGACCTATAACGTTTGTGACAGGATCGCTCCTTTGTTCAGTTACTTGGATTGACAGACATAAGTTGCCATCCATTTTGTCTGTCTACAGACATTAGTAGCCATCTCTTTTATTAACACAAGTTAGTTGGTCCCTAATAGATACCATCAGGAGTATGAATACAAGAAATATGAAAGTGACGCATGAGCTTAATTCATTTGCTCAGCATAGGAATATATGGGAGATTATTCTGCTACCAACTAATTAGATGCAGGATTTCCACATCAGTTCGTAATCAATAGACATATTATCCGTGGCTTTCAAGATTTTCTGCAACCAACTAATAGAGTGCACAATGCCTTGTATATGACCCTGTTGATCTGCCAAAGCTCCAACGGCAGGGCAAAGACTGGATTAAGATGTCGAACCATCTGGCATAACATAGCGCCACCAATGAGTTCAAAGCAGGATAGGCAGAGAGCACTATCTGCAAGTTGGGGAAATTAATATGAATCTATCACCACAGGACCATGAGTTGATTATGAATTTGGAGATGACAAAATGATATGATGCGGTGTTTGAATTTTACAAGAAACAGAGCAACCTGCTAGACGTCGATTGTGGATGAGTACAAAGTGGCATTTCTGATTAATTGATGTAAACTAGACAGAAGATACAAGCTCTCAACTGAGATGTTGGAACTCATTCACAGGTTCAAATACTTTTTTTATTTTCAATCAGGAAAGCAAGCACTTTAAATTTTCCATAGAGCAGACGTATACTCATCAACAGCGAGACAAAGAACAGTCAACACTTGGCAGACTTGATCAATATTTGAAGGGAAAACTACACATAACGCCCTCAACTTTGGTTGGATCTTCAGATCTCACCCTCATCTATCAAACTGTCAACATGTTACCCGCATCAACAGTGAGAAAAATGGTGGGGCAGTTTTCGAATATGATTTTTCCGCACAAGGCAAAATGCATAAGTACAATCAGTAACAACACATGGACTTCACGATTTAAACAAGATCATGCACACATACCGACGATTGCAACATCAACAGGAAAATACGTACGTACAGTAGCAAGGGAAACATGTCGACTCGATCGATCCCGTTGAAAGATTAATTGCATTGAGTCTATGGACGAGCACGCGGGGAGGTGACCTGTGCTTGTAAATGCCCAGATTTAAATAGGACTCATGCTCATGTATATGTTACGTGAATCACAATTACACAGCAACTCTTTTACACTTTCGTTCTCGCTTCATATAACAAGTTTAACCCAATTTACATCACTGACTATTTAAGTTAGTTTATCTCTTTTTGAACTAGTAAGTTGGAACTATTTTTTTTATTTACTCACACCACAAGCTACGGGACTCTCACCCTCAAAGTACTCAACGTTCTCGTCGAGCTAACTCACCTATACAAAAGATTCACCAATACAAGATACAGACACACAAAATCGATTCTCTTTGTCCACGTCCATACGTCAGTATCAGCATACGTGTTATGTTGTGACCCTGCAGAGCCCACGCGCCATACACATCGTACCTGCGCCCCTGACTATACGCATCTGTAACACAACAAAGGTCGACTTTGATATCACTCTGTAACAGCCTAGTCCTAAATACGGTCTATGACCACGCACACGCTGCCTGGTCCACACATACACAGTAAGCTATTTATGTTTTTGTCCTTGCTTCACGTAAAAAGATTAATCTGAAGTTATTATGCTTTGGGTGAGTCACTGGCTATCTAAGTTAGTCTATCTATTTTTGAACTAGCAAAGTGGAGACTATTTCTCATGGTTTACCCACACCAAAAGTATTAGAAAGTATTAGAGTTGAACCTTTTTCCTTGGGCTTCATAATGCTTCTGTAGCCCCTTCATCCTGGGCTCTGCACAAAGTTAGAGGTCTCACGAGGTGATGTGTGTTAGGTGTGAAAGCAGCTAAATCAATTGCAAAAACAGTTTAGGATGAGGAAGTAAACGCTTTGATGGGAAGTTAAAAGAAACAATTAGGGTGGCGCCGCCCCCCCCCCCCCCCCCCCGGCATTGTGAAAAAACTCCTGCCCTAAGCCAAGCCCAATCTTCAGAGGACAGCACAAGAACAATAGAATAGGGGTACTAGTAGCTCAAGATCAAGGTATGACCTTTAGTTTTGAATCCCCGGTGATTCAATTTCTTAGGCTAATCTATCCTGTGAAACTAACAACGTGCCCTTCAACCGTTCTGCCGTTCTCACCTATTAGTGTCTTCGTGACGTTTCCATAGGCGAACTCGATGTCCTGGCGCTGCTGGAGAAAAGGTCTGGTACCCTGTGTTCCCGGTGCATCGTACAGGGTTGCCCTAATTTGCATCGGCAAGCCAAACGGCCTAGCAATGATAGATCGCGCAAGCGGCAGCTGCGCGCTGGAGCCGGAGTCACTGGTTATCAGCACACCCTCCTCTGAGCAGAAAAGTACGCTCCATGCTTGTTCATTATCACTGAAGGCCTGGCTGCGTGCGGCGATTTTGCCGTAGATGAGGCGGCTTTCATTAGCCGTGGCGTCCGGGAAGCCAAGGTTGAAGATGAAGTAGGACTCCACTGCGTTGCTCAGCACGGCGTATGTTACCTTTACCTCTTGGCTCTTCCTCGTTGTGATCGTCTTTGTAACAGGCATGTCGTAATCCTCTTCTTTGTAGCAATCCCAGAGCAGCTCAGCAGCATCGATCTTTCACGGGGCCAGCGATGTCAAAGTCGATCATGAAGCTGCCGTACGCGGAGATTGCTCGGTATGGCCCAGTCAGCAGCAGCGGTTGGTCGTGCTCATCCTGTTCCTGTATGTGTGTGCGTCTAGACCAAGGCAACAATAGTTAATAAAGCAAAAATGACCCAGCCTAGAAAAGCTGACCGAAAGATATCGATCAGGTCAGAAATGGAGGTGACCTACCGAGCGCGAGGAGGAGGGACCGCCGTGGGCGACAGGAGGAGCAGCGGCATTGTTGACGTTCTCGAAGATGACCTGGCCGCGCATCCCGTCGAAGACAGCAATGGTGCCCAAGATATTGGATCGGGTAATCACGGCGAATATCTCCGCCAAGGGTTTGCCATGGAGCACGGCATCGGAATCATCATCATCATTGTCGTTGTCGCAATCGTCGTCATAATCATCGTCGTCGTCGTCATGATGTGGCTGCCGCTCCCATCGAGGCTGTATGTGGATGGGCCTGTTAAGCAGCAGTTCAACTTTGTTGAGTGCTCCTGCTGGCCCTCTATCCCCAATATCCGTAAGCCGCTCTGGGAATCGGAAGGTGCGCGCTCAAGTCTGCTTGCCACCGCAGCAGCGCCTCTGACATGTCACCCCAGTTCCAAGTGTAGCCTACCTCCCTAGTACTGATGTGGCGACTACCATCCCAGCCAGCCCTCACGGCATCAGAGTGCGGACGCATCCTGGCGGCCTCGCGAAACATCACGATGAGGCACGCCAGTTCCCTTCTGGTTTTGATTTCCAAAGACCAGAAGGTTCCACTTGTGACGGTATTGCGCGCTGCCATATCTGGTTGTGTGTATTCTGATAACCAGCGCACGGCCCACTACAAGAAAAATGAGTTTTAGCGACCAATGTCCTTAGCAGCTAAATGTTCTAAATTGGTCACAATTGTTCTATAGGCACCAACGTACCTTGGTGGCATTGTGGTGGCAATAGCCTTGCCGCTGCAGTTATTTAGCCACGAACATGTTCAAACCTTGGTGACTAAAACTTCGACCCATTAGCTACCATCTAATTATTGGTGACTACATGTGATGTATTGTTAACCATTCCTTTGTTGGTCACAATAGGTTTGTAGTAACCAAATGTACCTTGGTTGCTAATAAGACGCACCCACCAATCATTTCTTCATCACTGAAGATCTCTAGCAACCAATGTAACAGAAACCTTGGTGACTAAAAAGGGTGCCAACAATGACGGGATATTACGTAAGGCCACATTGTTCCAATTAGATAATTTGATTAAAATTGACCAAGCAAGCAAAAACATCCAAACATCACAAATGTAGCTCTTCCGTCATACAATTAAGATGAAAGTCACAATAATCATGTTGATTTGCAAAAAGAAAAAGTTGACGCTGACACATCAGCTCTAATTACAGTAGAACAACCACTAAATATTTTACACGTTATATATTTTTTATGCTTCAATCAATATGCTTGGAGTATACTCCATGCTTGTCGTTGGAAGACACTGTAAGCCTTCGGTCCTGACCCAAGCAAATCTATTTTGTAGGCTCATTACTTGTCACGCTCCGCTGCAAAAGAGCCACACAAATTTATTACACGATTAAGTTTCTCATAATATCAAGATACCATGGTCTTAGCTGAAACCCAAGAGTTAAGACACTTGCAACCTGCAATAGTGAGCACAGCTCTGGAATCAAAACTGAAACCTAAAGAAAAAAAGACCGAGAAAATGAATCAGTATATGGTTATTCACTACACAAGTATTACAGAAGGGAACTCTCAAGGGAAAAAAGATACACAACATGCTTGACACATTATTGCATTAATAGAAAGTATATGAAGCAGAAATCCACACAAATAATTAGAACAGAGGAACATATATAGGTTAATGAACAGACACAAAATAGAACAGACAGATGACAAGGAGCACTATTGCACGACTGCTATACTGGACATGTTTCGGGTAATTAGGGTGCTATTGTTGTGGCGCTGCTGGGGCCGTCGTGGAGAAGGTAGAGAAGGAAGTAGAAGATGAGGCTGAGCTTGGGAACGCAGGTGGTAAGGGACAGGCGGCTGCCTGCTCTGGTCGTCGGGCAGAGGACGATCCTCAGCCACAGCGGCGAAGAACAAAACGCCCATAAGTGGGAGAGTTCTTTATTCCTTCGATACCTAATACAAACTATTCTGGTTCCTTTATAATCAGGCGCCCAGGAATTCCTCAACTGAAAAACAGAAATAACAGATCTTATCTAATGGACTAAAACAAATCTTATCTAATGGACTAATCGAACTGCAACTAATTCTCCCACTTATCTGATTCCTCCCATGGCTGATCCTAGCCACTTTGATCTGCCGCACATCTCTGCCGGCGACGCTGATATGTTTTTCCCACAAATGCATCTATAACAACTATAAATAAATAAATAAAAGAATAGGGCTCCCAATCATATTGAAAACATAGATATTAGAAATTTGGACATGAGCAGCTAAAACTAAAAGGTATATATACCTGATCATGTAATCTGCTAGCAGTCCTCGATAGAGAGAATGTCCGTAAACATTGAAAATAAAAAAACCTATACATGGTTTAGTAGTTATTGAGGAATGCACAGTGAACTACTCTTGTCTTGATACACATTGCATAATGCATTGCGAATATGGGGACTAATCTGCTAGCGGTCCTCGATATACATCAATATCATCAGGCACAACTGTAGAGTTCTTAAGAGCTCTCCTAACCATCATGATAGCATCATGGAGACTTTTTTCAGCTTCCTCGATGAACTAATATAGCATAAGACAACATTATCATCCTGTAATGCATCTTCCTCACTAGCAACATTATCTGACTGCTATGATTCAAAGGCTGACCAGAATTCACACACATGATGGGGACTGAAACTAAGAGAATTATTGAACCAAGTCCAGAACTAGGGTTGGATGCATTTCTGTGTAAAACTGAAGTGATCAAATCAAACATCCTAATCAATAGGGGACAAATTCTGGAATGAAGCATTCAGGATGCGATTTGCACTCTAGTATTCAAACAACAGTTCTAATTATGTGAGCAGCAAGAAAAATGAATAATAACTTCACTAAGTAAAAGCAATTATTCACCAATGTCACGCACCAGCCACATGCTTTTCACCCTCCTGTACCTCTTCATCACCTGTATCCAGATAGAAACAACCATCCCCCAACCATAAGCTAACAGCACACTAATCACGCAAGCACAGGAGGTGGAGCTGCCTCCCCCACGCAAGCACAGGAGCACAGGAGCTGGGAGTTGCCTCCCCCACCAGCGGCTGCCTTGCTGCCGCTCCTGCCTGCAGGGGAGAGAGAGTGCGGGAATGGGGAGGAGAGAAGAGAGAGTGAGTAATGGATACTAGAAGAGGATTCGTACTTGGAACTTGTTGGAGAGATGGAATTCGTTGGAATTCACCTGGCTTTGCCGTCGCTGCTCTGAGGGTGCCGCCGCACTGGCCGCGCAGCAGCACCCCTGTGGCCCCTCGCTGCTGATGTGCCCCTCTGGACCAGCGCCGCCGCGGTCGCTCTGCCCCACAACGCCGTGCCGTTCTGGCTCTCTCCCGCCGCAGCTGCTCTAGCCGCCGTGCCCCTCTGGCCCCGCGACCCTCTGCCCGCCCGCCGCGCCACCGCGCTGTGCTTTGCAGGGCTGAGCCTGTTTGATTCTGACTGGGATGGGTGTCGGTTAATGGAAGCTGGACCTTGGTTGCTACTCCTACAACCCATTGCAGTTTTTAGTCACCGAGTAAAGATGAATATACGGCGATAAGAGGTCATTTTAGGTTGTAAAGTCAGATCTGAACTGGATTTTTAGTAACCAAGCATGTGAAAATACTGGTTACTAAATGTTAATATATAGTGACTAAATTAATTGGTAACTAAAGGCATGGTTGCTGTTTCTTTGTGTTTCTTGTAGTGGCCTCGCACGCAGCTTCACGGCCCAAATACACACTCGGCAGCAAACTATGCCCACCAATTACGCTGCGGTAGTCGCGATCGAATTCTAAGAACGTCGAGCCTTCTAGCATCCTCTCGCTCTTCTTGCTAGCTATAGGGTCAACCGTCCCCGAGTGACCAAACTCGAACCAATCTCCCCAATGATTTCTGAAGCCAATCAGGTTCACGTTGTCATCCCGGATGGCGAGTGTTGTCCTACTGTCTCTGGCATCGTCGACGAGGACAAGCTCAATGTGAATCCATCTCTGTGGCTCACGAGGGTGCTGCTGAATGGGGAAGCACATGACGGACACTACCGTCACGAGGGTCATGAACACGCTGTCTGATGTCGTGGTGCTGATCTCTTTCGAGATGCCTGCAGCGATCGAATACCGAGTGTTCCGCTCGGGTTCGATCTGAGGCTGGTTCTGTTAAAGGCCTATCACTCCAGTTTTGGGTAATCTTAAATTTCGTCAATGCAAGTTTCCTGGACTGAAGCTGGAGTGCTACAACACTGACAGCGATGTCGACACCGACAATGAGTGCATTGACGACAATTTTGGCTCTGATGAGGATTACCCTTTGATTACGGGGTATCCTGATTGGAACTACAACATCGAGCTATGTCGGATCAGCATGGCGGGAAAGCAAGCTCCTGCACCATCTGTTGCATCATCAAGCCGTTTTCCGATCATCGGCCCTGGAGCAGCGGAGCGGACTAGTCTACCTGGTTTCTAAAACCCTGCCAACAACTTCATTTCGTTGGCCATTTGTGTAAGAAACGAGCATTCTCCTAGAAAGACAACATTGGATTTCCCAGAGTTCCTAGAAAGGTATTAAGATCCTAAACGAGCATTCCACTAGAAAGACAATGGATTATGCAGGCTGAAGTATGCTGTTGATGATAACTAAATAAAATGGGAATCTGTTTATAGCATATTTATGTAACACATTCAGTGACAGCCGATATTACTGCAAATTTGACACTTTTTTGGGCAATAAAAAAAGGATGGGGCAAGTTCCAAATATAATGTTTCAATACCAGGCAAATACATAAGTACAATCAGTAACAACACATGGACTCCATGATATAAACAAGATCATGCATATATACCGACGATTGCACCATCACAAGGCAAATACGTACAGTAGCTAGGGAAACATGCCGACTAGATGGAGGTCTGGCAACGTGATGTTCACTTCAACCTCTCGGCCGTTCTCAGCTGTGATTGTCGTCGTAAAGTGATCAAGGGTGAGCTCGATGTCCTGGCGCTGGAGAAAAGGGATGGCACGCTGCGTTTTCGGTGCATCGAACAGGGTTGCCTTAATCTGCATCGGGCAGCCAAGCGGCATGGCAACGACAGATCGCGCAAGCGGCAGCCGCGCCAAGGAGCCGGAGCCATCGGTGATCGGCGGCACACCCTCCTCTGAGCAGAAAAGCACGCTCCACGCTTGGTCCTCGCCATGGAAGGCCAGGCTGCGCGCGGCGATTTGGCCGCAGATGACGCGGCGGCTTTCATCAGCCGTGGCTTCTGGGAGGCGAAGGAGGACCTCCAAGTTGGCCTCCACGGCGTCGCTGAAGACGGCGTAGGTTACCTTTACCTTTTGGCCGCTCGTCGTTGTGATCGTCTTTGTAACAGGCACGTCGTAATCCTCCTCTTCGTAGCAATCCCAGTGCAGCTCAGCAGCGTCTGTCGCGGGGCCGGCGATTTCAATGTCGATCATGAAGCTCCCGTACGCGGAGATCGCTCGGTATGGCCCAGTGAGCAGCAGCGGCGCGTAGCCCTGGTCGTCCTCATCCTGTGCAATGTATAATCAAGCAACAATAATGAAACAAATATCTAAAAAATTACTCTATCTTACATTTCGCTAACCAAAAGATGTCGGTGCAGATTGCAGAATTAATGGAGGTGACCTACCGATACCGAGCGTGAAGAGGGGCAATGGGCGACAGGAGCAGCGTCATTGTCGACGTTCTCGTAGATCACCTGGCCGCGCATCCCGTCGAAGACCGCAATGGTGCCGAGGAAATGGAAGTTGGCATGCACGGCGAATATCTCCGCCAAGGGTTGGCCATGGGGCACATAATCATCATGGCCAGCTGCTCCAGGACCAGGAGATAGCTGGGGATTTTGGGATCCCTGCTGGTCAGGCGGTGGCTGGCCCTCCATGACTCTTCTTCTTTTAGTAGGAGGAGGAGACTGCTGCTGCTGCTCCGATCCCCTGTCCTCTTGACCTGCTGCGGGCCCCTGCTGGTTGGCGGGACGCTGTTGCTGGTGCTGGTGCTGCTGCTGCTGCTCCGATGGCCCGCCATGGTCACCTCCCGTGGGGCCCTGCCGCGGCGGGTGCAGCTCCCATCGAGGCTGGCCCCTGATGGGCCTGTTAAGCAGCAGTTCAACTATGTCCAGTGCTTGTGGTGCGCCTGCGACCCCAATTGCCGTAAGATGCCCAGGGAATTGGAAGGTGTCCGGGCGTGCTTGCCACCGCAGCAGCGCCTCTGACATGTCGCCCCAGTTCCAAATGTAGTCTAGCTCCCTGCGACTGATGCGGCCAGTATCGGCTACCCAGCCGGCCCGCACAGTAGCTAAGTGCGGCCGCATCCTGCAGGCCTCGCAGAACGTCACGATGAGACGCGCCAGCGCCCATCTGGTTTCCGGGTCAGCTGCGGCCGTCTGAGCTTGTGTGTAAGCGGATAGCCGGCGCACGGCTTGGCACGCCGCGCTGCGGCCCAACTCGACATCCACCAGGTTCAGGGCTCCTCCGTCGACTATGCTGCCGTAGTCGAAGTCGCATTCTAAGAACGTCGACTCTTCAGGGAGTATACTCTTGCTCTTCTTGCATTGTCTGATACAAGGGTCACGGACATTCCCTGAGTGACCAAACTCGAACCATTCACCTCTATGATTCTTGAAGCCAATCAGGTACAAGTTGTCATTCCGGATGGCGAGTGTTGTGCTAGTCCTCTCGTCGACCACAAGCTCAATATAAATCCATCTCGGTGGCCCTCTACCGGACCGCTGCCTGGGAAGCACATAGCGGACGCTATCGTCACGAGGGTCACGGACATGCTGTCTGTCGTTGTTGTGCGGGGCGAGGGTCTCACGGAGGTCGCGGATAAAACGGTCATAGCTATACTTGCTGCCGATGTTGTATCTCTTCCTTACAATAGTACTCATCCTCCGATTCAAGACCTATTTGGGTGTTCAAGTATTTAAATACTACGGAGTATGTATCAAGAAACCATGATTTTAAAAGGAACAAAACCTTCGATCCACTATAGCTCAACGAAACAAACTAAATCTCCATATCCTAGCTACAAATGAAATTCTTGTGTATCTACTTAGTAATAAAAGCAGATTGTCACACCCCAAAAATTTACCCTAAATTAAAATTTGAAAATTTAAATTGTCACTAACAAAATGCTACTGTTCTTTGAAAACGGTCATAGCTATAGTTGCTGCCGATGTTGTAGAGCATCGGTTCAGGAGGCATCAATCGTCCAATAAAGTTGCTATTGTTCTTTTTTCTTTTCTTTTTTTGAAAATGTATGCCTGTTAAAAAAGAAATGCTATTACTTCCTCCCTCCCTCCGGTGTCAAAAAGTAATTAAGTGCTTGAACTGAACTCTAATTGGGACGCATGGAGTATTTACCATTAATGTTCCCAAAGTTTTACCCAGACGTTACATAAAGTGTTTCTACACATGCTAAAAGAAATAAGCCCTAAATGGTTATGCACATTTTCTCTTTAATTTACTGTTCCGGGAGCGCAGGTACAAAACATCGATCCACTCTAGCTCAACCAAACGAACTAAAATCTGACCCAAAAAAAAAACGTAGTATTCCGAGACCTTTTTTCCGCAATCGGGGCGGGTGGATTCCAATTGAGAACCCATCTGCCACAGAATCATATAGGAGAACTGAGAAAAAAAGGCATACTATGAGAATTGGGAACACATGTACGTACTCGTCGATCGCCGTTGAGCTTTTGCTTGTTCACCGGCGAGAGGAGCTACAACTCGACTGACTTGGATCGAGTTGGCCTGATCGGAACCAGCTACATATAGGAGCAGTTTGGTTCTTTCATTTGATACAGTAGGTCAAGTCGACGCCAGAGATATATAGGAGCAGTTTGGTTCTTTCATTTGATACAGTAGGTCAAGTCCACGCCATAGATTTTAATTTTTCTTTCCTGCGAGGGCCACTGGGCCAGGGCGCAAAAAAGACGAGATCCACGCCCCTAGCTTAATTAATAGTGTGTTTGGTTTGTTTGCCTCACCATCAGCTTGACTGAAGCTATTTAAGTTTACGAAATATTCTTTATAGATACTAAATAGAGTTGTCTAGCTATTTTTTATATTGATTGAGCTCATCCACATTATCTAAGCACGCACATACTCTCTCTGTTAAAAAATATAAACATTTTTAAGTTTAGTTAAAGTTAAATTTTTATCACTTTGACCATTAATAATGAATAATTAATAATGTTTTATTATATAAAAATTATATTTTTTGAATTCATCATGAAATACTCTTTTATAAAAATATCTTTTTATATTAGAAATAACATAATTTTCTAGATATTATTAGGAAAAGTGGTTCTTTTCTACAGTTAGAAAACATGTGCTGACAAGAGCAACACAATTACCTTATTTACCTAAAAGTTATGTTTAATTAAACAATTAAGATTCACGACACCACAGTTCCTACCACGTGTATAACAATAAATTTTGACGGATGAGTTGTACCGGCATATATATACATGTCAAAGGTACAATCATATATATATCCAACAATAATTTGGTTCTCTTTCCGGGTCAAGTGGTTCCTTTTTGCGGTTAGAAAACGATCGCCACGGGGGCTAGAGCGAAAGCAACACCCACCACGAGGCACGAGCTCACCACCACTACCTAACCTGGATTCAGAGGTGGGTGTAGCGGGCGGCCACACGGATTCAGAAAGTAAGATGCAACTACCTCTTTTATATGGCTTTGTTTTCGTTAAACGATGTCTTTTTTTTTCTTTTTTTTTCCCCTTTAGCTACAATCCAGCTTTAGCAGACACATTTAAGGTAGACACAAATGCTTTTTCTAAGCTAAATACTTTCTTCGGTTAACTTCTAGCATCAATTTTTTAATTTTTAACATTAATTTTGACCTTTGATTGTATTCAAAATATCTGTTCAAATATGTAGAATTTATTAATGATAAAACAAATTGTAATAATATAATATATTTATCATATTTTTTTAATAAGATAAATAGTCAAAATAAGTTAATTTTAACAAAACTGTTCTACGGTTAAAAAACGCTCGCAGACGGGGGCAGACCGAAAAGAACATCCACACCTAACATGGTTTCAAATCCAGTGGAGCTCAGTGTCAAACCGGAATCCCTCCACAGTCATCAGATGGAAAAGGAATGCTCCATATAGCAGCTGCTATAGGAGCATCGCTACTGCAAACTATCCGTTTTAACACAATGCAGTATTGTTAGCAACAGTAAATATAATGCATGCAACTGTAGCTAAAGGCTTATTTCACTATTCAAATGCTCCTTGCACTGTTCATTAGCACCTAACACATGTGCTTAATTAAACATTTTTCGCGGCAAAAGTCACGCCACATCCCGACACATATGGATGACTATAGATTTTGATGATGAGTTGTAACGGCACATGAGCAATCATATACTCCACCAAACAATAATTTAATTTGCTTTCTAGAGCAAGTGGTTCTTTTCTGTGATTACAGTATGCTCGAAGACAGGGGCCAGAGTGAAAACAACACCCATCCCGAGATCAACACCAGTCCCTAACATGGATTCAGATCCAGTGGAGCTCAGTGCGAAGGGTAAATTGTCCTTTGAGACCTTGTTCGGCAACTATGGTTTGGTTCTCCAGCCGTATTGCTTCCAAGTATGGATTGAGTGATTCCATGCCTTTCATTCAAACCCATTGCTGTATTGAATTCTGGCTTTCTCTAATCCATCTCTTGAATATATGTGTTCGGTTAAAGTTTGGGGTTGAATCTCTCCTTCTAATCTATTATTATTCTCATTAGTAGATTTCGTTCCAACATTTAATAGATATGGTTTCGTTACAAACTGAGAAGGGTGGGAACAGGTGGGAACAGATGTGTTTTGAAACCAGTTCCACCAATCCCACCCATTCTAGACCATTTCCAATCTAATCTTGTAACACTCCAGCCTGTTAGAAGCCGTAGGGTGTGGTTTGGAAATTAATGGTTCATAACTGAAGTGAAGTAGAGATAGGATTAGTCTCGCTTTAGACTGTTTACTGAGGTGAAAATCAGCTTATAATCTTGTTGTTTCAACTATAGCACCTTTGAGTTCACTCTTTTACACGAAATAACACCAAAATATAAGAGAGGTGCTATGACAAGTTCCCACTCCACGTGGAAGTTCGGTGGTAAGCGGACTTACGCAGCGCATTACAAATTCACAGCAAAGTGAACGAGCCCTCAACTGGAATCGTTCCACAACCATTCAATGGAAAAAGAACGCTGCTCAGGAGTATCTCTACTGGAAACTATCCGTTTTAATACCATTTAGTATTGTTAGCAACAGGAAACATAATACAGGTAACAGTAGTAGAAGGCACATTTCACAGCTTAAAAAGTGCACATGTGCATTGATCAGTAGCACCTGACACATGTGCTTAATTAAAAAAGTTTCAACGACAAAAGCAATGCCACTGCCTAGCACATGTGAATAATTATTTATTTTGATGATGATTTGTACTGGCATATATAAATAATTAAATATCAAGGGTACAATCAGATATCCAACAATAATTAAATTTTCATCGGCAAGTGGTTCTTTCTACGGTTACAACTGGTTCGTACCGAGTTCTACATAAAACAATATGCTACGATGTAAATATATTACTCACATGTCCCATTTTATCTATCATTGTAGCTTTTCTTATTTATCTCACTCAATTTAACTGTCATTCTCACTTCTTAGTATTTTTGAGAAATTTGGAGGAGAGTCATCCCACTTTTCATTTCATTTCAAATCCATTTTGTGGTAGTGATTAGCATGATGTTCGGGGTACTTTCCGAGGGAGGTTGAGAAGAGAACATCGATACGGACAACATGCCGATCACTTTCTAATATAAAATTTTCTGTTACTAATTTATATCTATCTCTTCCATTTTTCGTTATTCAGTATATAGCATTTTTTTCATCTCTTAAGTTTTGTATAGCAGTGTCGGTGTCATATGTGGGACAGAGAAATTTATTAGAAGGGACGTCTCTGACCCACAATTTAGTGGAACGGATGCCTCTCCCGTCCAAACTTTTTTTTTCTTTGTCTAGCACAGAAGGCGAGCAAAGGTTTGTGCACTATATGGTACTACCTCTGTGCAAAACTCCAAATAGAACCTTACTTTTAGGATTTATTGACTATGATTTTAACAAATAATTTCTATAAATTTAATTAACTTTATTATTATATAAATTTTATATTATAAAAATATTTTTCATATTGAATTTAGAAATATAAATCTTATGTTGATCAAGTTAATTACTTTATAAAAATTATTAGTTAAAGTCGTAGTCATCAAAACTTAGAAATAACTTCTATTTGGACGGAGTGTTTCATGAAAATCCTCACGCACGGGAGGAATGGATCCAAAGCCAAGCTCCACGCTAACAGAATTCAACTGAATGCTAACTGAAAACGGGGAACAACGAAATAGAGCTGAGCTAGAACACTGAACACATACGAGCACGCAGAGCGGAGATCTGCGGTAGTGTAGTCTCCATGATCTAGGGCTCTTCTCGAGGATAGAGGTCTGGCAAGGTGATGTTCACTTCAACCTCTCGGCCGTTCTCAGCTGTGATTGTCGTCGTACAGTGATCAACGGTGAGCTCGATGTCCTGGCGCTGGAGAAAAGGGATGGCACGCCGCGTTTTCGGTGCATCGAACAGGGTTACCTTAATCTGCATCGGGCAGCCAAGCGGCATGGCAACGACAGATCGCGCAAGCGGCAGCCGCGGCAAGGAGCTGGAGCCATCGGTGATCGGCGGCACACACTCCTCTGAGCAGAAGAGCACGCTCCACGCTTGTTCGTTGCCGTCGAAGGCCTTGCTGCGCGTGGCGATTTCGCCGCAGACGACACCATCAGCCGTGGGTTCCGAGAGGCGAAGGTGGACCTCCAAGTTGACCTCCACGGCGTCGCTCAGTACGGCGTAGGTTACCTTTACCTTTTGGCCCCTCCTCGTTGTGATCGTCTTTGTAACAGGCATGTCGTAATCTTCTCCTTCGTAGCAATCCCAGAGCAGCTCAGCAGCGTCCTTCACGGGGCCAGCGATGTCAAAGTCAATCATGAAGCTGCCGTACGCGGAGATCGCTCGGTATGGCCCTGTCAGCAACAGCGGCTGGTCGTCCTCATCCTGTATGAGAGTGCATGTACGCCAAGGCAACAATAATCAAGAAAATTATACCTAAGAAATTGACCCTAGAAAAAGGTAACCAAAAGATATCAATCAGTGCAGAAATGGAGGTGACCTACCGAGCGCGAAGAGGAGGGGCCGCCGTGGTCGACAGGAGGAGCAGCGTCATTGTCGACGTTCTCGTAGATGACCTGGCCGCGCATCCCGTCAAAGACCGCAATGGAGCCGAAGAAAAGGAAGCCGGTGCGCACGGCGAATATCTCCGCCAAGGGTTGGCCATGGCCAGACACGTAATCATCATCATCATCGTCGCCAGCTGCTCCAGGTGGTTGCTGGGAATTTTGGGATCCCTGTCCCTGGTGAGGAGGCGGCGGCGGCGGGGGCGGCGGCTTCTTCTGGTCGGATCCCCTGTCTCGTTCACCAGCCGCTGCCGTGGGTTGCTGCTGGTCGTCATGGTCGGCGGGACGCTGGTGATGCTTCTGCTCAGATGGACCGCCATGGTGACCTCCCGCGCGGCGCTGACCCGGCGGGTGCAGAACCCATCGAGGCGGTCGGTGGATGGGCCTGTTAAGCTGCAGTTCAACTATGTCCAGTGCTCGTGGTGCGCCTGCGACCCTAATTCTTCTGAGATTCTTTGGGCATCGGATGGTGTCCGGGTCTACTTGCCACCGCAGCTGCGCCTCCGACATGTCGCCCCAGTTCCGAATGTAGCGTGCTTTCCAACGACTGATGCGGTTCAACTCCTCATCCACCAGCTTCGAGGCCCCTCCACGGACTCTGCTAAGAACGTCCTCCCTGCGCCTCTTTTCGAAGCCGAACTCGAACCAATCTCCCCAATGATTCCTGAAGCCATTACTAGTATTCCTTGCATGAGTTTAAGACACGCATGCCACAATTTACGGGACATGAAATTTGCAATCAAATTAATGCCATGTACGAGATTAATATATAATTGATTTATTAAGTTGGGACCCTAACCTAGCTAGCTAGCTACAAATGTATTCGTGGAGACATG
>BCLH01001422.1:74894-85827 GCA_001602315.1 Zoysia pacifica | reverse complement strand
TAACGATAGTTTTAGCAACTGAAGAGTTCTACTGCAAAGATGTCAACTCTGCAATGTATGTATTACATCAAAGAATTTCCGAATGACCAAGACTCTACCAGACCTTTTCAGCTTCAGTAGTTCTTGCAGTGTCATCATCTTCTTTAATTTCTGGTGGTTCATCATCACGAATCTGAAATTCAGAGGTTAGTCATAAGGTGCAATATGAAAGTTTATACTGCACTAGAGAGCAATAGGAGGAGACTACCAATGAAGCTTGAGCCTTGAGATCCTCTATATCAAAGTTCCACGCACTAACACCTCGTTGGTATTCACTCTGTTTGATAAGAAATATAAGTGTATTTCAGATTTTATGTTGACTCAATTAACCATTAAATAAGATAGAAATTGAAGGTGCCATTTGTTTTTTTTAATATCAAATTTCAAGAATTCATATAATTCAATGATAAGTACAAATATGGCCAAATTGTATAGTGCAAACGCCTGTGAGGCATGACAATTTATGGAATAGATACTCATTAATATGCATCTGTATAGATATAGAAGGGAAAAGAGGAATTTTAAAAGATTCCCTACGTTCTGAGGCCCTAATTTTCTCAAAGCACAGCGGCTACCTTCCTTTCAAAGTACAAGTATGGTTCTTATGTCAGTGCCCATTTAGTCTCTGCATGCCTGGGATGCAACAGCGGCGGAGTTCCGCTTCCAAGCTCGTCGGCGCGAGGCCAGAATGCGGTCTGACGCCGCAACCGCGGGAGGAGGTAGTCCGGCGGCTTGCAGCCCTCTGGATCTCGCCGCGCGCCCCCTGAAGTAGCCTTCCTCTCGGCTCAGCGCCACTGCAGCTTCTCCATAGGTCCCATCACCGCCCATGGTGACGCTGTCCCTGCCTTCTCCTCGGCTACATGTGTCCCACCGCAGATCCTCTCTCTCACACACAGATTCAGCCCAAAACGTATCCGGCAATGGGCCACACCATCCAATACGTATCAAGTATCTGATTTTCCTACATTTATTTTTTCGATACTTATTGGATACATATCCAAAACGTATCAGATACATATCCGTACGGGATACGTAACCAACGTGTATCCACTCTCTGAGTGAAGTATCCGTGTTTTGTAGCCCATTTCAATATTAATTTGATCTCTAATTGGTCATGTGATTGTTCTACCACAGCCTAAAAATTTTCTTAATTGCTGAACAAAGTATTACTGGCTATTCTTCAGTTTATAGGTCATCGGCATTACCAACTAACCAAAGATATCACAGCTTTGTCACTGACATGCCTATGCAATGAGCTCCAGGCTAAATTTGAGTTCATTAAAAAATGCAGATTTGATAAATCAGGTTACTGAATACACAACTGTATTGATTGCAAAAGGCAGAACCACCAAATGAGATGCATAAAATTTTAACTCTCTAACTCTAATGTACTAGTAGTATTTTGAATCATCATCATAGTGTTTGAATAATCATTGTGTGACTGTAATAGCTGGAAATAAAAAGCACCTTCCAGAGAACTATAGATAAGCATAGAACATAAATGAAGTGTGTGTCACAAACCAAGGAGAGAGCCTCCTGCTCTGAAGAAGGCATTTTCTTCAAAGCCAACTGTGCTGCGTCTTTAAGCTGGAGGTAGACAGAAACGTCAGCTACATTCTTCCATGATAGAGTTGGGTCGAAGATGAAACGTCCCTGATGAAGCGGCATACCTGAAGAGCTTTTACACGATCCCAGAGAGGAGGTAAATCAGTTAAGATATTCTTCATAGTCAACTCTGGAGACTTTGCATTTTTGAAAAATGAATGCTTTAGCAACTTCTCAGCTGTTGGCCTCTTCGTCTGATCTTTAACCAAGCACATTGCAACCATCTCTTTAAATGACTGCATCACAACTGAAAATGCCTACTTAGAAAGGTAAATACTAGAGGATAATCTAAGGGCAATTAGCAAGCAAAGATACGTTCGTTTTCTGATAATTGGCTGAAAGGAACATGACTACCTTTGAGAATCTTCTGTCACGATCATAGTCAAGACCAGGTGGCGCATTCTGGAGAGTCATCAGAAGAACCTGCAGCAAAAGTACACATTTCATAAACAAGACAATCTACTTCAACTGGTCACCCACCTTAACAGTACATCTAGGGAATCATTATATGATCTCATGGACCGCATAGACCATCAAATCACAACAAGTATTATCGCAAGAACAAACCAGCATAACATCCAAACAGAAATTCACAAAATATTGGAAATTCACACAATATTGAACTACTCAACATGGTCACAAATATTACCTTCATAGGGGGGTATTTCGAAAAAGGAGCGTGACCATGTGCTAGTTCAAGCGCAGTGATTCCAAATGACCATATATCAGCTCTGCATAAAGATGAATTTGCTAGTGAATTTATATTGACTAGCAATTAACAGCATACAAAAACTGAATATACATGCATGTTGGTTTCATACAAATAAGAAAAGGAAAAGAAAAACATAAATCCATGAATAAAACACAAAAATATTCATGAATATTTGGCCTGTAAATCTAGGAAAAATCAAGGTTTATTGGGTGCATCCAGGCATGCAATGTTTACTGAACAGACATACTTGAAGTTATATCCAGCGCCAGGCTGAAGCACTTCTGGAGCCATCCTAGAAAGAAAATGATAAGAAAAAATTTTCAAATATTCTCAAGCTATAGACAAATATTTATAAAATCTAAAACCATAAAAGTGAATTGTAAATGTTACCAGCAAGGTGTTCCCACAAATGTATTCCTAGATCTTTGCCTATCACCTCTATCAAACATGCAAGCAGATACACCGAAGTCCCCAAGCTTCACCGAACCACCGTTATCAATAAGGATATTACCAGCCTGCATAGTGCCAAAATGAGGGGGGAAAAAAAGTAAGAACATTGACAAACTACACCAAATAAATAAAATATTAACAAAATATACTCTGCTACCTTGACATCACGATGGATTTGACCTTGGTTATGAAGGTATTCCAGAGCCTTAAGTGTTTCCTTTAGTATGGAGCCAATGACAGGCTCCTCAAAACCATCAGGGTACGCGATCTTCATTAAGTGTAGACATGAACCCTCTGTCATGAATGGCATTACCACCCAAAGGCTGTGCTCCACAACAAATGAGCAGTAAGCCCTAATGACATTAGGGTGATCTATCAAGCTCATGATCTGAGCCTCTCGTTGTACTTCATCCTACAAATAATGTTAGGTGGTAAGAACTAAATCCATCAAGTCTAAAAGGAAAAGAGAAATAAGGGTCCCTATCCTTTAGCCTTGGAAATTTTCAGTTGTGATCAACTTGGAGATGTGAAGCGCTATTGCTGGACCTATGACTTGTGAATGACTGTGGAAGTGACTCTTTAATCGATGGCAGCAGTAGGGCTATCATGTGTGCTTATCAAATAGCGAACCCTATGGATTGTTGTGAAGAATGCACTTTGGATACTCGTAAAATGAACAAGTCTATCAATCTCTAAAAAACATTTGATAGTTTAATACATAAAGAGCTATGTTTGAGACATCACATATTTTAGAATCTCAAGGGGAGCTCCCGACGTGGATGAAGAAGACGTCGATATAGGAGATGCTGCATTTTATGCCAATCGTTTGTCGGCACCATCCCAGATGACGATTCGGGCTGTAAGAACCTAATCAAGGTCAACTTCAGCTGGAACGTGTTCACTGGGGAGCTCCAGTGGTGTGGTGTTTGTTCAGGCTGCTGCTGCAGCGTGTTTCAGTTGCCGGCAATGCACTGCCAAGCTAGGTCAAAGTTCCTAGTGATGCTGCCAGGGCCTTGCAAGCTCTGGACCTGTCAGGAAATGAGCTCACCATTGCTATCCCACCAGAAATTGCGGCATTTGCGAGATTGCAGCTCCTGAACTTGTCCTTAAATTCCATGTCGGGACAGCTTCCATGCAGCATTGGACGCATGGTTCTGCTTAAGATGTTGGATGTGTGTGCTAACAGGTTGGGCAGGGATGTACCACCAGAGATTGGAGCAGCGGCGGTTGTGGTCACCATCACAGTGATAAACTATGTGCACACACAAAAGGTTCTCGTAATTGGGCATGTTGTGATCACCATTACTATTTATGTTGTCAACTATGTTGTCAACCATGTTTTCCTAAATGGTTTTAAATGGCTGTTTAAACCTGTTTAAACGTTAAATGGAGGGTAACCATTTAGGCCGTTTAAACTGTTTGATCCTATTTTGAGCTTGATTAAACTGTTTTAAACAGCCGTTTAAACTGAAAAAAAAACCAAAATGGTGGGTCACCGTCTAACTACCATTTAACGTTTAGGAATTCATGGGTTGTCTAAATATTATCAAAATGATGTAAAATGCTGTCAAAATGCATCTGAAATTTTGATTGAATGTATTTGAAATTTTGCCCAAATATTCTGTGCAAATATTCAAAAACAATCCATCCAAATATTGTCACTGTTCATACAAAACAAGGGTAAAATCATAAACTTCTCGAAAAAAGGGGTAAATTACAAGGGTATTTCTTTCTTGTTACGTCATAGTATAACACCGTTAAGTTGTTCTAACAGAGTAGGGTAAACTCCTCTCCATTTTCAAAAACCAGAGGCAAAATCATAAGTCTAAAAATAGGGGTCAAATCATAATTGGACTCTAAAGTAAGGATAAAAACAAAATTGCCCTGTTTCGAAAAAAAAAATTCGAAAAAAAAAACAAAATTGCCCCTATTGTGATGGTGGGAGCCCCCCGATCTTGCAAACTAATAGGCAGTCATTAGCCATCCAGTTTGTATACAAATCAGTTGAGTTCCCCACAACACGACATCTCAACTGGTCGTAGCCACGAATATGGAGTACCATGGAGGAGGATAATAATAAGTGCGCTAAATAAGTCTAAATGCAGGTAACAGAACTCAACTGACCGTTTCAACTTGCCTTAGACTAAGCAACAACTTTAGCTGACAACGCAAACACAATGTCAAAATTAGCATGGTTCATAGATCAAAATTCCGCCTCCAGTCGCCAAGCAACCAAATCAACAAAATCCACTCCAACCAGCCAACGGATCTCTATCTAGATCAAATAGCAGATGGTAGCCGCAACCAGAACACAATAAGAAACCAAAGAATTTCGGAGTAGGGATATAAGAGGCGCCACAAGGGTACTCACGATGTTGTTATTGAGTTGATCGAGATCCAGGCACTTGACCGCCACGACCTCGTTCCTGGGGAGGAATATAGCGCGGTACACGACGGCGTGCGCGCCGTACCCCACCTCCTCCAGCAGGCGGTAGTCGCCGGGCTTCACCGTGAACGACGGCGGCGCCGAAGAAGCCCCCGCTCCCGCCGCCGCGGAGCGCTTGACGCTCGAGCTCCTCCCCATGGCGCCCGCGCGCCGGAAGCAGCACCGTGCCGTGTTCCCGTGCGATCGACGTAGCACGCCACGCCCCCACGGACGCCGCCGGCGCCGCCTGATACCCGGCCGTTGACCAGTGTCTTCTTCTCGTGCAGTCGCGTGCGGACGGCGGAGACGAGAGAGGCGCGAGACGGAGACGGAGACGGGGAGGGAGAAGGAGAGGAAGAGATAGCGGACGGAAGGAGACGCGCAGGAAACGAAACGAGGTCGTAAAAGGCCGGAAATTAATAATTTCCGCGGCGACGTGGCGGGGAAGAGGGGAGCGGTGCGGGGCGGGACCGATCTGCGGCGATGTGGGGGAGGCGGTGCCGGTGGGTGCGGGACGATGACGTGTGGGGCTGGAACTGCGTGGGGCTTCGCCTGGCAGTGGAACCGAGAGTCGGTGGCCCCGGCCCGGAGCGGCGTGCGGCTGACTCTGCCGGGTAGATCTCCGCCTCCCAATGCTGGACTCCCGGTGGGATTCTCTGCGCGAGGAAGTTGTACGGTGTGTCAGCTTGAGTCGGCGGCGATTTGAGACGGGAATGTTTTTGTTCTAGTAGTACGTGCTCGAGAAATCGTTTCATGGTTTCCTTCAGAAAAGATAGAATAATGTTTTTCAATTCTGGAATGGAACAAAGAAAAAATTTGCGTAGACTATTTAGGCCCAGCAATTAGCTACCATTCCGCCATCAGAGCCGCGCCGCGCAAAATCCGGCAGGGAGAATCTTCATGCGCCGCAGCCGCGGGCCCCGCGCTGCTACCTGCCAAGCGGCTGGGCGGCTCGAGATAGCCGCGCGTACGAACACCCGAGCCAGGCGGCCGCGCCCCCAGTCCCCTGGTCCCCACTCCCACTCGTGTCAAATTGCGCCGCCGGATTCCGTTCCGCCTCGCGGGAAATGGAAGGAGTCCGAGGCTGGCCGCGGCGCGCGAAGTCGCGTCCCCGCCCGCTCCAGTGTGTCTCCATGTGCGTCGACGCATTGCTGCAAATTATTGGCGTGCGTATTTTATATTTTATTTTAAATTTTTTAAGTTTTTTAAATGATAAGTTATTTTCATATTTTGAAATATAGTTTTGTCTTTCTAATACATCTCTGTTCTATTTCTGCATCGTTTTTAAATCATTTTATCATTTTCATTTTTTTTACCAACAAAAATAATTTATGAAATAGAATAAAATGACTACTTACATAATGTTGAGATACATTTAAAAAAAATTAGACATTACGAGGCTAGTACTACTCACTTTGATTTAAAAAAAGTTGTTTTGAAAAATAATATAGTCTCCAATATGCAAAACATAAATTTGACCTATTTTCTGTAAAAAATATTTATCAAAAAGTTATAAAAGCATATTTTTAAAAAAAATAATTATGTAACTTTAATATTTCTAATCTTAATAAGTTCGAGTGAAATTTACTTGTAATTTATATTTTTCAATATTTGACTAAGATAATGTTCAAAAAATTTGAACCGAAGTGAGAACACGTATGCGCTTATACTAGTACCTTTTATCTTTTTTGCGCCGGCCGGCTGGCGGGCTGGCTGGTTGGTGGGATTGACCCGTCCTAGGCTCTTTGGGATTTCGATTGATGGAACGAACGGAAGGCGCTGGGAATTCGTTGTGCGCCATTCGTTCATGCGTTTCGTTTAAACAAAGGGATCGTGAGATGAGTGCGCGCAAGTAGGATTTCGTTGTCTCACAATCTGTATGTATCAGCTCTTTTTTTCTTTAAGTCAAAACGCTAGCTGTATCGACTCGCCTTTTTGCAACAGGAATTGTTACAAACTCTGGGTAACCCGTCTTTGTGCAATTTTTCATCCGGCGAGTTACGCGAAAGGCGAAAATCTACATATCGATGTCTTTGAGGCCATACACATGAAGGTGCGCACGGCAGATGAATGGAATTTTAATTTTTACGTAGTACGTGATTACATAGGCAAATTAATTCAAAACACGTGCACACTCACACGTACAAAGTCCATAAGATTCCACTTTTCTACTAGTTTTGGCACCAGCTTTCGCATCCAAAATCATACCGACTGTTTGCGCCTCGGAGAACACGACGTGGAATGGAAAGCAATATTGCATTAAAAAAAGGAACTGTTTTCATCGTCAATATCGATTTACCCGTACATCTAGGATACGCAGTAACGCAGTACTACGTACGATGGTATACCTAACATCATCGTTCGTTCGATCTTTGGATTGATTCGATGCAACCAAGGTTCCATTATTCACTAATAACGAGAGCAACGTGCAAAACAAATTTAAACTGGTCCAAGTTTAACCTCGGGCAGTAAGTTCTTCGAAACTCTCGACCGCGCTAGGGTAGCACAGCAGCATTGGCATTTTTGACACGCAAAGTATTATGAAATGTTATTGGAAGAAAAGAAACGCATGACCACTTTTTTTTTTTTTTTGTTGGACGCTGGAACTTGGAAAAGCGGATCATCTGGCGTGAGCTTTCTTGGCTCCATCTCGCACAACTTCCAAACCGGGGGCTCCAGCCGCCCCACAGACGTCGCGCGTCACTCGCTGGTTCTCTGTCACTCAACTTCTTACGCCGGTCAAAGACTTTCCTTCTTTTCCCTTTTCAACTCCTCCAGGGAGACCAGGTTCGTAGACACGGATATACCCCTAGGTCCGGTAGTATTCTCAGCATTGCATAGATTACCGTACCATATATTCCTCCATTCTACACAGCCTCCGATCTGGATACGCACAGATGTTACATCATAATATGTCACTCTCGAAGTGCCCATATTTGGACTGCCTCTTATGCGTATTTTTTTAATGAAGTACTAGTTGCCAGATGATGGAAGGCCCCGATGAGGTCATCAAGGTATGACCTCGGCAATAATTGTGTTGTTGTTGGTTACAAACTTGCAACAGGTAAACGTTGACTTTAACCTGCGAATCAAACTGTTGATGTGAAATCCATCAGCATAATCAATTGCTTTGTTAGCGCCAATACGTTCCTTAGATTATGTGCACAGGATTGGGCTAAAACAAACGAGTGGTGGGCCGGACTACCAAGTGCAGCCCTGTGAAATTCATCAACATAATCTACGATCGCGGCATTGTGCCCTGAGTGAGCACGTTGCAACTCGTGCCCCGCGACGGCGAGGACCTGCTGGCGGAACAAGGTGGACCGGGCGGCTGATCCACAGGTATCAATGACAGGGTGATAGTACTTGGCGAGAATTCGCTGTTTGCGGGGTGCGGAATGGATCCGGGGGGAGAAGCAGAACAAGAGCATGTGTAGAGTTTCACTCTTATTACAGGCTGCTCATTGGACTAAGCCATACCATGGATCATCATACGTCAGCACATTTTACAAAGTCACAAAGGTCCCTAACTGCGGGTATAACGCGAGTTCATATCTGAAAACATCTATGAAGGCATAAACGCATAATATAACGGCACGGCCATTTTTACAAAGAAAAATGGGCCTCTCGCTAATCAATGGGGAAAAAATGAGTTACAAATCAACGTATATGATATACATCATGAAAAACAAGGTTGCGGCACTACTTTAGAATCTCTGCTCGTCTATCCTGCTGCAGTTTGACACGCGCTTCAAAGTCACTAACCAGTAATAATACCAGCAAGAACATCACTTTTTCCCCTTGCAAAAATAGTGTAGACTAGACGTATTGCGTCTAGCCAGCCTTCAAGAGCCTCCCAACTATCAGCAACCTACCAGAGGGGATGAAAGAAGGGTGAATAAAGCAATTTCCAATTTCCATGCCACTATTTTCAGTAGCGATAGATATTTTAGGAATAGTAATTGAATTTTCTACACATTGCAAAAATAATAAGGCCCAATGGCCTTAGCTCATTTGTTTCAGAGAAAAAAAGAACTAACTGAAATGGTGAGTTGTTTTTTAGATACTGGAGAACATATGTTAATCTTTTTTGTAGAACAATTGAAGGTTGAAAAGAAAGCATAGAACAAATGAAACATTAACTATGAACTTCGCAAGCACATACCAAAAATGTAGGCCCATGAATAGTTTCTATACAAAGGCCAGCACCATTTGGCAGTGTTAGATCAGCACAAGCTGACACTGAAACAATATCTGCAACATTTATTCTGACAGGTTTCCGATCTCTGCCCAAAGGAATAGGGGATTGAGATGGAGGCTGATCAGAAGCATCAGCCTACAATTTTCAACAACACTTGTAAGTTGCAGAGAGCAAAATCCACAAAGAGGATGAATGGGCATCAGTAATTCCAAACTACAAAGAGGCAAGTGTGCAACAATAATGACCAGGCATTGACAGAAGTACCTGCTGGAGCCCTTCGTGATTCAAAATAAACTGAGACCTCACCCAATCTTTGTGTGGTGCAAGTGCATTATTAGGGGGAGCGGTCAAATACCCCACTTTGAGATATGGCAAAGGTAACTGCATGGTATAGAATGTCAATAACATTAGTCAGTCATAATCAACATTTATACAGGACCAACAACTAAAAGGCAGAATGTTCTTCTAAGAAATATGACCTGCACAACTTTATTAATATAGAACATCATTTAACCAGGTTTCAAGGCTACTGGTGTCAATCTTTTTCTCGCGAACATGGATTTGTTAAAGAATCTTGACTCACAGTTCAACAACTGAACAGAAAAATATAAAGCTTCACATGCCAGGCACATGAATTTCAACTATTATTGTGTAACGGCAAACGAGTATGTAAATTAGAAAGTCTGCTGAAATAGAAAAACATGAACTGTACCATTGAGCGGACTAAACGCAAAGCACTACGATAGACCTGCATTGCACAAAACATACACTATCAGTATGGTTCAGTAAATGGCATAAGAAAGACAAAGGCATTTGCAATAAGAAAATATACCGAGTAGTTTGGTTTCAGCGCATGAGCAGCTGCAACATAGATAGCAGATTGACTGTAAAGCTCATTAGGGGAGACATCTGGCTTCCCAGATCTCATGGTATCCTCTGCTAAACCATACTGAAATATTAAAAGGAAAGAATTTCTTGTCACTGTCGTGAACCATAATCCACTAAGATAAGGTAGATAAAATAAATAATGAAAACACTATTATATTCATAAAAGATATATAGTTAAATGAGTTGTGAGGTGAGAAGCACACCAAGACAGTTCCAAGGTTGTATGTTGCTCGATGGAAATCAAACTGCAGCTGAATCGCGGCACGAAACTACCAAATCAGAATAAGTGACTATCAGTGAGTTATCACGGAAATAGCTTTTAGAGAGGACACACAAAAAAAAAAACTACCAGACACATTAATTAGCAAGTATGTGTACCTTACTTATAGCTGTTTTTATGATGGTTTGTTTGTCCCGAGCAGGAACAATTGCACTCAGCTCCTGCATTCAAATTCATACTATTAACAAATGGATAGCTTAGGCAGGAACTCAGAGAAAATCTGCAGGTTAATTCTAGGCTAGAAAGGCTAACAGTAGTTCACAAGATGATGTACCTGTAGCCCAAGACCCCAGTTATTGAGAGCCTGCAATCAAAGAAGAAATAACGCATTTC